>OZ026619.1:86717705-86737705 GCA_964020975.1 Hermodice carunculata | reverse complement strand
CTGTCGAAATCAACAACAATGCAGCCAGCTCTATCCATGATTCATGAATCACGAATATAGGCCTACCGGACAGTGTTTCCTCATTCAGGTTTTTGTTTAATCTGAACATCCAGTGGACTTTTAATCAGAGTGAATTTCCAAGGAATTTGAGTAAACATTGGAACTCAGACTGAGAGCAATGGAGCAAATAGGAAAAGTGGTAGGCAGCCATTCTATTTTGCAAAAAGCAGACTTTTCAGGGAATGCACACATTTCATTAATCGCATGACCCAAGCTTTTTAGGTTTTTAATAAACTGATTTCATGCTTTTAATCCTTACACACAAAAAAAAAAAATGTTTGCCCCATTGACCCGCCCCGGACTTGATAAATATCAGTGATCAGTTTTCAGTTGCTATAACGAGAATAGGTGCATTATTTTTACAAGATAGTCGGTAGGGTTGAAGTGACATGGCTTGCACAGACTACCTCCGTTCGTCAAGAAAAGACAATTTTATTGAGGAAGTACAGTTAAGAACCAAAAATTTCTGATTTAAAACAATTATTGTGCTGCATTTTGCAAACCGCATGGCTCAGCTTATCGAGAACTGGTACATCGTGCATAAATACCTCAAAAGATGTATGTATAGGCCTTGTTACCAATGTTTAACAAATGTTGAATCACTATGCATGGCCACCCATCTTTGTTACCACCTGTCCCAGGATAGCTGTACAGACTAGGCCTCCCAAAGGTTCCTCTGTATAGCTTTAATAACTCCAAAAGAATACATGGGTGCATCTGGTGAAAACACTTTCTTTTATATGGCCGGGGTGGGGGGGGGGGGGACGTATCGATGGTAACCCAGGCATTGAATACAGGTCACCACTATGTTCCTGGGACTTGGCTACATTCCCAGAAGCGGTCTTATGTTCCCAGGAACTCGCTTATATTCCCTGGAAATTGCCTAAATTCCCAGGATATTGCCTAAAACCCCAGGAAATCGCCTAAATTCCTGAGAATTTTATAATATTCATAATGCCATAACTCAATTATGAGGGTAGTAATGTAGATAAAATTGTGCCAATTTACTACAAGAACCGATCTTCACACACCGTCCAAATTTGGTGCTTCTACCATAAGTAGACCTGGAGATATAATGGTGGGGCAAAATTGTCCGAATGAAATAGACAATTCATTTTGGAATGACTTAATTAACTAATTATGTGACAGATGAGAAATGGGCGCCAAGGAAATGGAATAAACTTGCGATTTAAATTTTTTTTTTTTTTTTACATTCCTGGTGGTTATTTCGTGTCATTTTGTCTAGATCACCTGTTGCGTCACATCAATGACCAAGGACATATTTATACACATTTATCAGTCAATTGGACAAAAACACCCAAGACACACCCGAGGCAACTCTCTGGGTCTGAAAACAAGTCTTCCCAGTATCGTGTTTGGCATATGTTTTAAAGATGCCAACGTCAGTAACAGGCTATCTACCTTGCATTTTCAATGATAGCTACAATCATAGCCTCGTTTTAGTGTATCCCAATAGCTGTATAATGACGCTATACGGCATGGCAATCCATCGGTGCTGAATACTGTACAAGATTCACATTGAATACCTTATGTGTTCCGTTATTTGATATACTTTACACGTATCCGGAGACAGAACTCATTAAAAGAAAAAAAAAAAAAAGAAAAGAAAAGAAAAGAAAGAAAAATCCAACAACTTGGGTGATACCCATTCCAGTAATACTATTTGTTTTTGGTTCCCAAAAATGGTAACACAAATCAGGGTAGCCCTAACCTCAATAGATAAGTTGGACTTTGGTATCAGCTTTGCCACAGGTTGTGTTGACAGATCGCAAATAGCAGGTACGGGAGTTTTATCAATTTAGTGATAACGATTCATCACATGTGTCTTTTTATATACGACATAATGTTCATATAAAGTCAAAGTATTTTTTGAAATAACTTGCTTATTGTATTACTTTTTAATGTATATAACAATGCTTATTTCAAATGCCTATGGGTAGGCAAGACAGTTCTTCATGAAATCGCAGTGATACACTGCCAATATTAATCAAAGACTTTAAGTCAAAATAAAGGCACGTTAATTTTTTTTTATTACAATGTAGTCATGGATATATGTTCTCATGGACTGTGTCGATGTAAGCTCAGTGAGAACCTCTAGTTTCAAAGCTGATCGAGAGAGAACCAAGCCTATGCAAATATTTCAGCTCACCCTTCCATCCATACCTGCCGGCTGTGCGAGCCGTCAGTATTTATCAGAATTTATGATAACTACGCTCGTCGAGAGTTGGGAACAGGCACTTGACCAGAACAGATACTTGTACGCAATTCTAATGAACTTATCTGAGCCGTTTGATTGTTTTGTTTACTCAATCAACTTGTTCTACAAAAAAACTCAGGGCATATGTATTAATAATGCTGCTGTCGTACCAGAAAGTTACCTGAATGACAGAAAACAATGCGCGCGCCTATGCATTAACATTAATGTGTATTCTGATGTTCCAAATGGAGTACCATTTGGCTCAATTTTGGAACGACTTGCATTCAACATTTTTCTCAGTGACTCATTTTATATGTATTAGTGCAATGGTGGATTGGTTCGAGGTTACTAATTTTCTTTTTTACGCGAAGCATCCTATTCATTTTTGATAGACTATAATGTTCCTTAACCAGACGGCAATGTTGAAATCAGATGAAAGCTGAAAAAGTCATATGCTTTAGCGTTACTTAGCTCAGGATCATTTCAGAAAGTTGAGTTATAATGCCTTTTCGGTTTTATTCAGAGGTCCCTTTGGCGCAACGTTTTGAAAATTATTGCGCTCCTGTTTCGTTTTGTTTTTGTTGTCCACCCCCCCCCCCCCCCCAGTAATGATGTAAGAAGTAATCATGTGTGTTATTTCACATGCTCCCGCAGCGCTGCGAACGGATGCGGCTGAAACCAGGGCAACCCGACAAGACCCTTTCTTCACTCGATCCTCGCCAGGGACACTTCACGGCTTAGCTCGTTCTAGCTCTACGATATGACCGCCCCATCATATATTTTGATAATATTCATGAGTTATTTTATTTTAAAAACGAATTAATTAGAAAGGGTCTTAAGCAAGACTTCACTGGATCCTCGCCGGGTCTGCTTCGCGGCTTGGCTGGTTCTTGCTCGACGCTATGGCCTCCCCATCATTTGTGAAGAGGATACATCCGAAGGTCAAGGGATTTATCTGGAATCCTGCTTTTTTAAATCCCGGAGCGATGCAGAAAATGCAGGATTCCAAATAAATCACGAGAACAACAGATGTATCCTTTTTATACCATGCCTTCTTTGTTTTCATGAATATGAATGCATTTTAAAATGTATTCACCAAAGCAAATCAGTCCTGTGTTGAAATTTAGCTACGGATATTAAAGCAGGGATATATGTGTAAGCAGGTGACATATATATCCCTTGAGAAAACAAAGGAGGCATGGTATAATTTGATAATATTCCGGCCGAGGATAATAAGTTACGAATAGGATAGTCTGTGGGACGGAGATCCTATGTTATATTGTCACCCCGAGGCAAAGCCGAGGAGTGACTATGCAACATAGGACCAACAGACTATCCTCCATAGGGCATATTTATAAAGTCAATTTTATATTTTAACTAATGTTGACCAACAACATGAAAGTATTTTCATTTTTGTTTTTATGGTGTTTTATATATGACAATAAAACATATAGGACACTGCTACCCCTGTTGGGCTGCTGAATGATATGTCCTGTTATTACAATCGCCATGGAATAATTGTGTGACATTTTAAAGTGTTACTGCGGTCAAATGTGTCATCCACAATTGTTCAATCATTTGGGCACACTCCTTTGCTTCATATCTTGCCTGACTTGAAATCACGTAGGGTTTCATTTTTGCGCCTGCATGGTCAATTCTTACGCTAAATGCCATGTGACCACACCACTGTGGATGAGACAGCGTGGCATCGCCAGTTCATTCTGCTGATTGAGCAGCATTTGATCACAATTTTGCAATTTGCTTGTGACCTCTAAAGTTGAAAAGTTAAGGTCATTTGGTCTTTTTAAATATTCATAAAACCATAACTCAATCAATTTTAATCCGATTTGGACCATCTTGGGATTAGATTGTAGCTATGGTAACATTGCACAATTTGTATTATATATGTGACCTCTGAAGGTGAAAGGTCAAGGTCATTTGGCCCTTTGACATATTCGTGAAGCCATAACTCAATCAATTTTCATACGACTATGTTCGGATTGGATTTTTGCAATGATGACTCCGCACAATTTTGTAATTTATATGTGACCTCTTAAGGTTCAAGGTCAAGGTCTTTTGGCCGTTTGAATTTTTTTATTGAGGCATACGGGTAAAGTGACCTTGATCTTTGACTTTTAAAAGTTAGATGTGAATTACCAAATTGTGCGGTGATATATTTCGCACATGTTGATCCCAACTTCAACAAAATCGGATACAAATTGATCAAGTCATGGGAAAAGTAAGATTTTTGAGAACGTATGACCTTGACCTTGAAAGGTCATATTTTGATTAAAAATGTGTGCAACTGCATTCCCTAAGAATTGAGCCCAACCAGATCAAAATTAGATGAAAATTGACCGTGTTATGGCCAGTTGAATATTTCAAGATTGTGGAAGACCTTGACCTTTAAGTCTTAAAGGTAAAATTTTGTGCATAAAACCTTTGCACTGTTAAAATTCCTATATTTTGAGCCCAACATGGTGGTAATTGGACAAGAAGTGACGTAAGTTCAGCAAGTTTTGTCAGTTTGAAAATATTCAGATCGCCAAATGACCTTGAACTTTGGACTTTCAAAGTCAAATGTAAACTTGTTTAGTTATGACTAGAGCTGAGCTATGCAACAAACTTAAGATCGCTAAAATCCGTTGATAACTGTTTGATTTAAAGGCCAAAATGCGTTTTCCATAAAGGCAACTTATGACCTTCCAAATATTGACAAAAACTAAAAGTGGAAAAGCTGGTGACCTTCACACTGTATATCAAAATGACATATCAGGTACAAAACTTCAGTGCACATGGGTAATCCTGCAAGAATAACGTCTTGCAAGCCCTAGCCGTCTTTGAGACTTCACGTGCACATTTTTTTTCTTTCTTTTTTTTTTTGCATGAAAACGCGTTTTTTCTTCCACGGGCATATGATCTTGACCTTCAAACTTGACGGGATAAGTCCTGCCTAGATTTTTGTGTGCACCGAAGCCAATTATCCACAGAGCTCAACATCGTTCAAATCGGTGGAAAACATTTCAAGTCATACAAAAACCCCCGCATTTTTTTTAACAAGGCCGCCCGATTGTAGAAAAGTAAGTCAAGATGGCTAACCAAATATCAGGTGTATAACTTCTGTATAAATCACACTCCATAGTGCAAGGACACCCCCAGCGGTTTCTGAGATTTTGCGCTTACAAAATTCAGAATGTCAAAAATCGCCAAAATGTTTGACAAAATGACCATATGACCTTGACCTTCGACTGGGAACCCAAATGTGGCTATAGACACAATGTGTTGAGGGAAACAAGGTTTCCATATATAGTTTGTTTGACCTGATCAGATTGTAAGTTTTCGAGTGACGTTGAAAAATGCAAAAATTGACAGTATGACCCGATTTACAGGAATCTAGGTCATGGTGATCCGAAAAGTAGATCACCAGGACAAGTGTTTGTAGAAAGTCTCTGGGGTGATTTTTTCTTTTTCGGAAATGCAATAAGGACCACAATATCCCAAAATCAAAATTACGGGAAAAAAAATGAAAGTGGTTTTGGACTACTTTGGGGTAGGGGACTGCAAAGGTATAGGTCATTCGTTGGGCTTCCAATTTGTAGAAATGTACTCCCTCCTTTTTTTTTTTTTTTTGTGTGTGTGTTCTTTGAATGTGGTTTTGGACTACTTTGGGGCAGGGGACATTCGTGGGGCTACCAATTGTAGAAATGTACTATACAATAATCAGTATCAGCCTCCTCCCACTTTTCATTTACAAAGCATTACTGCCACTGAAATAGTCACGGCAGCACTTTCTTTGGGTGTGTCACAGAAATGTGTGGAAAATGCTCTGAAGGAAAGCATTAACATCATGGATATGGGATACCCAAACGGACCCTTTTAATGCAGGGCTTTCTCCTATATATCAGACAAGCAGAAGGTAATGCATAGCGGCGTGTCCTGTGGAGACCTTTAATACAGCATGCTATCATGTGTGTAGACCAGCTAGTGCTCTATGATGGAATAGCAAATGCCCACTAGGGCATAATATGCTGACTAATATATGGTGAAGTCAATAGACCCTATCCAAAAGCCTCTGCCGTATTTGGGACACTACTGACCTCTGGTGACAGAAACCAGAATGAGGCTGGGATGGACATTAATTCGAGTCCCCTTTCACTTACATGCTAAATTTGGTTACATTGCTAGCTCACACCTGTTATTAAAAACAGTTTTGAATAGAACCATTGTGTTATTCTGATAGGAAAAATCTAGGACTACAACGTACGGGGAAAAAAATTCAGTGTTTTGACTTTTCCTAATTAGAGCTGATATACATCTCACCGCAATTGACACCTTTCCCAGAACCAGCCAAGCACGCACTTTCTCACTTCCACCTTACTGGAGAGGGCATTGCGGGGCAAAACATATCTCAGCATGGGAAAATGCATATTAATCGCATCCAAGTTCCCAGTAAATACCACTTACTGTGGCTGTGGCAGCTTTAATGTCAAACAGGAAAGTCTTTTAAAAGAACACATTAAAATCATTGTTACCTGAGAAACTTCAAATTTTAACTGGTGGGGAAGTTTTGATAAATGAAAATAATTAGAGTATCGCTGCAGTTTTTGTGTACAGGACTTTATTGCCATTATTATGACAGTGCTATCTGACATTTCTAGTAGAGAAAGGATATCTATGAGTGTAAAGAATGAAAAAATTACAACCATTTCATGGAAGTATAGTCTGAACTGTGGAGCTACTTTTGTGAGAAATGTGCGAAAAATACCACCAGACCATTCACACACACACAAAGTTTTTGGAACAACAAGTATACTAGTGACTACACGTAACAACTTATATGCATGAGTTTATAAATGATTTCGAATTCAGTCAATCAATTATTATTTCACAGGCTATACAAGAAGAAAGTTGTTAAGAAAGGGGCTGGTATGTTTCGAAAGCTATCAGCCCTCCAATATAATCGTGTGCAGCTCAACGACACAGCCATATTCCATATAAGGACCAAAATAACCCTTCTCCAACTTCCATGACTTACATACTTGGTCAATCGAATACATTATGAAATTGGCACACAGGAATGTCTTTACTATAAATGGACTGATCGGTTTTGAATTTATCGATGATCCTTACAGTAATTGTTGGTAAATATTTATATTTTACTGACAAACATGACAGGACCACAAATCCTATGTTGTTCAGTATGCCTTACTTTCTAATTTTTAAGCGTTATCCTGTGGCCTAATGTGCTCAGTGCTCCACTGTTAAGAGAGGGGAATAAAACTGACACCTTCAAGGTGTGGCTGTCTTTCTTTCATGTATGGGGAGAGGTGGTTCTGACACATTTGAGTCAGTTACCTGCACAGTTTTTGACAGTTCTGCACTGAGTACATTTTGACATTGATGAATGTCTGCTCACTGTCGTGTAGCAGCATAGTCACCAGTGGCTACTCCCCAGTCACTTATGCATGTGCACAATCTGGAAAGATCAACTCAGGACACGGTTCTTGCTAACATTTCACTGAGGAAATTGGGTTTATTTTCCCCCAAATTGCCCCCATTCACTGTAATAAGTTTACCTTTTCTCACTGTTGTGCAAACATTGTTGGAGCTGACTAGCCACTTTCTTTTCACACACACACAGCTATCTGAACATGTATTCACATTTCCCATCACCTGAGGCTTGTTCCTGGCTAGGTGCCCATCTTAAAAGCATAGAGGCAAGCAGGCTTGCCCCCGACCCCAAGGGGATTCTCTTGTGAATGGAGGCAAGAAAGCAGTTGTACACAGTGGCTCCACTTGCGGGGGAAAGTCCTGAATGTTGATAACCTGTACAGTTGGACCCAAAGCCATGATAGCTGAGTTGACTCTCGATACATTCAAGGAATTTTCAGCAGCATCAGTTTGATAAAATATGGGTTTGAACGATATATAAAAGATGCTTTCTCAGGTATATTTAATCTAAAGCTCAACTGACTCGTTAATTGATAAACTGATCTGTGCAGACCTAATTTTCTGATAAGGACTAAAAATATTCTAATAAAAGTGAGTATTGGACCATGCTTTTTTAATTATTTCTATTCTGATGTACCGGGAAGTACACATTACACACCCAAATGAATAACTGGTCATAAAATATGAATGCAACAGATTATGTGCTGTGATAAAATGATAAAAAAAACATGTTGCCATGAGAACTTATTTCATATTAACAGACTACATCACAGTAACTTTTGCAACAATGGATCAAATACTGAAAACCTGTTTTTCCCTCACTCATGTAGTTCTAGAGTTGTCCTAACAGCATAACGCAATGGGTGTATTCAAAAGTGTTTTTAAATGATAAATATGAGCTAGAAAAGTAAGAAAATTTAACATGTAAGTGAATGGGGACTTGATTTGGTTTCTTACCACAGCCTCATTCTGGTTTCTGTCACCAGAGGGTAGTAGTGTTCCAAATAGGGCAGGGACTTTTGAATAGGGTGTATGATTTAAACAGCGAATAAAAAGTGTCATTACACCAATCACAGCTTGCGGGTTACTAAGCTACACGTTTATTCGCGGCAGGGTGTGAGTTAATGAAAAATTCACCAGGCTACAAACGTGAGGCAGTTGCAGATTACAAAAGAGTATCGTGTAGCCCGTTAAAGCGAGTATCGCAAATCATCCGAGATGGCTCAACCAGCGCAAAAGGCAAAGCCGCTAACATCTCATCAGATGAGCACAACTTCAGTGAACCTGTCTTCAATATCTAGGAAGGAAATCTAAACACTCACTTTTAAGTCATTTGGAGTTTTGATTAATTAAATCAAGAATATATTTCTGTGTACAGGATATACATAGGACAAATACTATCAACTTGTTTTGATTTTTTTTTTTTTTTGCGCTCGTTGAAAAATACATATTGTAGTTATTAAAATTACCTCGTCATGTGACCTAAATTTAGGCACATTAACTCATTTGTGGGTGTAAAACTCAACACGATTTTGTTTCTTACATGGGCCGCATACAGTTTGCTAACTGCAAACTTTTTTTGCGCACGTGTTGAAGTATATACATGTACTGCATACGGGTATGCATAAATGTTTGGAAACACCACCATACGTTATCTACTGCCCCAGGGTTTCCACATACATCTGTGCTGTGTCCCCGCTTGGGTTGCATATGTATGTGCTGTTTATGTCTACGGATTGATTATGAGGCATACATATCTATTAACTGAAAACTTTTTTCGCACTTCTTGCTGTTTATTCCTACATATTCATTATCATGCTTATCTGACAGAGGAGCACAAGTGTGCTAAACTTGCCTTCTATATCTTGGGAAGCAATGTGAGATCAAATTTTTATTTCTTTGGGTGTAATGGCATCGGTAAAACTTTGCACCCTGCATGGATGCTAGCATGTAAATGCGAGTGCCGAATGGCCTATTACATATTTTTTTATCAGTTGAAGCATCTGTGCGAATATAGCTTACTTTTACACTTGCTACAAGTGGGTGCATATTATTTCTTATTCTGAATTTGTGGTTGGGTAAAGTTAAGAATCAATGTATCTTCTTGCTGTCTTACTTATGTTTGATTACGTTGTGCTTACAGGTCATTTAATAAGTTACTATCTGAACGCTCAAAACACAAGGACTAAAGATTGGGGGGGGGGGAGGGGGGTCACTATCTAAACGGTCAATGCACAGGGACAAAAAGACTGGGTTAGTATTAAAAATATGGATCTCTCTCGAATAGAAGAAGCATGCACCATTTCCATATCGGTTATGTTGGATTTTAAAAAATGATTTGCACGCATTGAATAGCAATCACTATGGACGCACAACAATGACGATCAGCACTTTCCTCTTATCTCATGAAATACTCTATGCTCCCTCGAACGTTTTGCTTTGTTATCTGCTCAACACACCTTGTAATTCGTGACGGTAGTGGGTAATGTTGTCATATTTATCAGTACAGGCACTCGTTTTTTTGTGTTATGTTCACAACAGTCACAACAGTAGTTTTAGCGTTATTTTTTCCTGTATACTTGTTCGTTTATGTGTATCATTGGTTGTGTCCGTATTTCCTGACGTACCAGACACTGTGGAGACTGTCAAACATCTGAGATGTCTGCGTGGAAACTGTTGGATTGCCTTCAGCCTTCTGATGATGATGATGATAATAATAATAATAATAATAATAATAATAATAATAATAATAATAATAATAATAATAATAATAATAATAATAATAATAATAATAATAATAATTACGGTCAGCAATGAAGGCATGGTGTTGACTGAAGTGGAGTTGATGGGAACTCTCTGACCGCGAACATTTAAAATTCCCAAATCAGTAAATTTTGATATAGAGTGTCGGTAGGTATATTGCCGGAAGCCGCCAGGATGCCATGCTGTGGTCCATGCGTTCAGACAAAAGATATCAGTAGGTGGATGATGCATCCAAGCGACACCTGGAGGCATTTGACCGTATGTTATCAGAAATGATACCTGAGTACCTTCCAGTAGACTGGTGTCAGCTACGTAAACATGTTAATTAATGCTTTTTCAGTGCCTGCTGCCACTGAAGTCGAACTCCTTAACACGAACATCTGTGAACTATAACAAGGGCGGAAGATTCATCATAGTCCTTGTGAAAAGACCTTTCATTCAAATACCAGCCTGCCTGACGTCACATACAATATAACGTCCACGCCAACACGTTTCCTCGGCGTGCTTTGGGCATTGCTCATGCAAAAAAATCACCAATATATTTTTTGTTCTCATGAAAGCTTATCATTATTGCCACTCATATCACTTGTTCTTCCTACCACACTTAAAATCTATCACCAAGAGATCAGGACACCATGAAAAGTCTATGGAACAATGTTTTTAGTGTTCAGTCCCCTCCACCTCGTATGTGTACTTGACCTAGACACCGCTCATAGAAAGTGGCAGTTCATAAACAGTCAGCTGAATGTACAAAAAATACAAAACTCAAAATTTTATACTTCGGGCTAGCATGTCACATTTACCACTTTAAAATATTTATTTAGAAGTAGCCAAGAAACATAATTTTGGATGAAGCAGACATTTAAACAGACGTGTGACGGCTGTTTTTTCATCCATCCAATGAAATCGACATCATTTTTTACAAACATGAAAACGAAGTCAGTTGGACTTTCTTAGAAGGTTTGAAAGGCTTTCAGTTTATCCCACAGGTTCAGCTTATGGATAAATATACTTGGCAGTCATTTCAGATTTATGCAAATAAAAACCATGGCCTGCCTCCATAACGGAGATCAAATACAATCTCTCTCTCTCTCTCTCTCTCTCTCTCTCTCTCTCCTCTCTCTCTCTCTCTCTCTCTCTCTCCTCTCTCTCTCTCTCTCTCTCTCTCTCTCTCTCTCTCTCTCTCTCTCTCTCTCTCTCTCTCTCTCTCTCTCTCTCTCTCTCTGCGTTTAAAAACTATCTGGAGGAGACCTCATAAATTCCACAACAGAGATTTGATGACAGCCATATTGGATTTGTAGCCGCACGTGCATACTAGACACTGTTCATGGGCACTCCTATCGTGAAATTACCTCTATGCAGCACAGGAAATCACATGAAATATTCGACATTTTGAGTCATCAATGCAAGACTTTTTGCTGAAGTACCTGACTGCAAGGCTTTTCTTAACTGAGTCCGTGTTCCAATCTGAGCGCAAAAAATACGCAACTTCAAAACCCATCCTGTCGTTCAGTAGAAAATAAAGTTGGGCGGTGCTTGAGCGTCCATTTTGCTCATTGTTACCAAAAATATTAATTTCTGTGTTGCCATCTTTATCTTTTATTTAAGTTATTTTTCTAGATCACATGAGTTCAGGGTCAAGTATGATAAAGCAAGGTTCGTGTGTACAGATTTCGCTTGTGCTACTCCTCCTGTCCTCAGTGAATGACCTGGACATATCCAAGTTTTAAGCCTAACTTTTACCTCTTCTCTTCTTGCTTTGATTGAAAAAAAAAACAAAACAAAACAAAACAAAAAAAAAAAAAAAAAAAAAAACAAAAAACAAAAAACAAAAAACAAAAAACAAAAAAAAAAAACAAAAAACAAACAAACAATTCGGCGTGTTTCGGGAAATCATTGGATCCATAACTTTTGTGAACATTATTGTCACACAAAAATATAGCATGCGCACGTGATGTGTATATTCTATGATTGCTTTGAAGTGGGATATTATTGTATTATCTTGTAGCATGGACTACACATTGCAGGCAATATTACAAAATATGGATAAGTATGTGTTGATAAACTAAATGCTTTCCCAAAGATATGCAGTTCTACATACAAAAATGATCTACTCGAACAAATCCCCATTCTTGAAGTATAGTGTTTCAATGGAGCTAGTTATGTGCGAGTGTCATATCAACACTATTATGCAGTATATGAACTGAATCAGCATTTATTTCCAGAATCAGGGACTTTAATCCACCAGCATCAAGGAAATGCCGAAAATATATATTCTGTGTTGGGAACGAGAACGATATATATTTCATGAAAGTAAATGTACGCATGACATTTGCAATCTTTTTTAAATGATTTTTTTCTTGTGGTATGGAGACATAATTTCTTAATAAGGAATATTTCCCAAGTTATGTTTCACGGGCATATTTTTAAACACACCTTACTTCAATTCCAAACCGTGCTCATTTATTGGCAATAATAACTTTTCCCTGGAAGAAAATTTGGTAAGCATCATGCTGTTTATATATGTACGAACGCACGAAAACTCGGACGGGAGCAACATATTTTCTTCAGTTACAGTGCATAATTATCTAAAAGCTACTAAAGCATATCAATGGAAATACTGGTATCATTTTTTATTACCTTAGATAAGTCTGTTACTTTGCTGTTGACTTGTGTGCCAACTTCTAAGTGTATTTTCCTGGTTTATACATAATATGATATTGACACCCTTGAATTTATGTGTCATGGAACGCTGACTGCTACAGCGTTAATGATTTCTGCACTTTTTGTGCGATCTGTTTGTTTGTTTTTTTTCTCTACCTCGGTATATCTAAATTGAATACCCATTATTCTTGAATGGAAATAAAATTCCAGATGGCGTTTTTCTTGCACATCTAGGTTTTGCTTTAGTGTTGCATAGGAAGTTTTATAATGTGACGGTCGGATTTTGTAATGTTTAGGTTCAAATTTCCGATACGATTCATTACAGTCAGACACTACCGTAGCTTACCTCTTTACAACAGACTAGAACTACTTCCAAATAGGCCTACATGCCCTTACCAAACTGGGAGCGAATAGCCTAAATCATATATTTGTGTGTTTTTCCCAAATCGGCGAAACGTGTAGCTGATTTTAAAGTCGCAATTTGACGGACTTGACCAGCAATCAACTCTTTCACTGCCAATTTTGACAAAAGTCGATACAGCATGATTTGGTGACCGATTCTGTTCAATTTCGATCTGTTGTTGGCATTGTTTACTTCTACAATGGAACCTGACTCCCGTTACGCGTTAAAATGGTGAGAACAGCCAGATTCATTTTCGCCAATCAGATGAAGGACGGATTGGTTGTATTCGGCCTATACAAAGAAATTGGATTTACTTTGATAAACATGGACAGGAATGATACATTAATTTGTAGAAAAGTTACGGCAACATCAACAACAATGCTAGAACTTCCAAAGTTCAATACTAATTGATGAGGAAAACGATCGTTCACATATGAAGGGGCTTAACTTTGGAACCATTTACCCTTAAGGAATTATATTAATTATGTATTAAAGAAAGCGATTCCGTCAAAATCTTTAAACAGAGGATAAATAGATGACATGGGTGTCAGTGCTCACTTTATGTTAAAATGAATTTACATCATTGGAGTTTATTGAAGGCACTAATTCTCTCAACTTGCCTGCTACAAATTGGTACACCTCGGTTTTAGCATATTTACATATTATGGATGTCCTTTTTTAACGCCTCACACTTTATTGCTACTCTTATTGTATACAATGTTTTGCCGCTTCTGTTGGATTCACCTTCCTTTATTTTAATCCTAGTCGGCATAGGCAGCATCTGACTACTGTTCACTGTAGGCCTACCATCCTCGACCGTAAATAAAGCGAAGTCTATGTCTAATAATGTAGGCCTGCAGGTGCCTCGGGAAAATTGATTATGTATAATAAAGTGACTGATGAACTAAAACGTAATGAAATAAATATAGCAAAAGCATAGGTCCTCGATGTCTAGGATGGAAAAATCGCTTATTCATATACCCCGGTATGCGGTAGTTACTTACTTCCAAGCTTATATATGCACATGTCACAGTTATAGTTCAGATTAGTTTGGGGATCATGGTTTGCGGTATAGGCCTACCATTCACAATCCACGTAGCATGTCGTTTCAGCACATAAACTTTACATGGGCTCATTTCAATACTGATAATCTTCTGAGAAAAAGGGAAAAAAATGGGTTAAGAATGTGTCACCAGGGACATTGTTGGAGCGTTCGAGTAATTTTGATTTTTTTTTTTTTTGATGATAGCTGAAAAGCTATTTTAGTTGAAACTTGAAGCAGATCAGCAGCTTAAATCAACCAGTTCGACGGTGAGTGATCACGAGTGGTTAAGGCCTACTTACTAATACTAGATAGTAGATGTGCCACAGCCAATCTACCTTACTAAAGGGAATGGATATCAGGCTAGTTTCACATGCTCTACTAGAACACAAGATTTCATTGTTTGCATGCATTTTTGGCATAGGTTGAGCATTAGCTGCCAAACCCATGCCAAGGAAAACTGTCGATTCAGTCTTCATTCAAAGGGAAAAGGATTAATGTAACATTCTTAGTCTTGGCCAGGAGAGGGCACCGAATGAGGAATATTAGGCAAAAAAATATGTGTGTTTCCCCTAACAGACCAGAATTTTGAGGGATAGGTAAGTAGGCATGTATTTTTTTTTAGTCTGACAATTTGGGTAGGTCAGTGTGTTTTTTTTGTTAAATATTCCACAATTTCGGGTAGGTAGGTGTTATTATTATTATTATTATTATTATTATTATTATTATTATTATTATTATTATTATTATTACTACTACTACTAGGCCTACTACTACTACTACTACTATTTGGTCTGCAATAAGTTACCAGGGGGTGGGGGTGGGGGTTAGAGATGGGTCGGTCGGGTTAGAGGGACAAACAATTATTTTTTGCGGGCTTATTACAGTATCTCAAGAATTGAAAGTAGCCTTGCCGAAGTTTATCACAAATGAATTTTATGATAAACTAAAGCCATATCTAAAACAAGATCACTCTGAACGTATCTTAAAAAAATATCTGTGGAGGTTGGGTGAGAGAAAAGGAAATGACTTTGCTGTGGTAATTAAGGGTGTACCTTTTGTACATGACATAATAAATGTATTTCAGTTTTGCTACTTGAGCATGTTGAGTTTTATTTTGTATTGTGCACTGTTGTTCTCATGGAAACCCCCCCCCCCCCAAAAGAAAAGAAAAAGAAAAAACTGCACACTACTGAAGGTAATCTATGTATTGCTCACTATTTTCCTTGACTACCTTTCTAGTTGATACAAGTGTTACTGAAAGGCACAAAGCAGAAAGAAGATTTACATTGTAGGTAGTCCACCTTGTTTAACCAGCCATTAGGCAGACATTTTGCCAGACCAGATCACTACGGCCTTGCCCTCTAGGTCCAGATGCTGGAAAACATGCCCACCCCACCTGAGCTAAAGAAAACAGAAACATTCAGGCTGCAAACAGAATATCACTGGATCCACCAGTTATGCACAGTGGACCCGTTTGGTCTCAATGTCATGGGGAAAGAGACAAACTTGCCCAGTCTTATGCTAAATTTTAAATTTCGTTTGTCTTTTTTCGCAATGTGTCTTTGACTGAAAGAGAGGGCGGATCCAGAATTATCCGGCCATGAAATGGTAGCCAAATCCCCATTTTTGTCCTCGATATTTCTACTCAGGGAAAACAGTTCTCCCTCTCTCGTTTTTCTCATCCAACATGTGAAGAAATTCGTATGCTCTGGAATAAACTACTGGCCACTCTGATGGAGGGCCGGTTGCAGTCCCAGAGTATTGCACTACATCAACTTGGATTTTTTAACGTAATAGCATGTTTCTGGGAACGTTGCTTACGGAAACGTGATGCATTTCTTGCTACCGGTTTTCAGCTCCTGATGAGCCCAGTATAGGGGCGAAAACATATCGAACTTACACTCCTGTTACCTGAAAAGGCACTTGCATGGTATTTTGCATTACACCTTGTTGAAATCATGGTCTAATACAATTCATCTGCACAGAGTTTGTATGGAACACTGGTGCGAGAAAGCAGTTCAGTGTTATCTATTATGAAGTTTATTTAATCGCCAACAAATTTTGGACGATAGATTCTGGCGTTGGCCAGACTGGGTTTATATTGTGAAAGGGAGAGAAAGTGCACGTGAGGAAGTTTAGATCTGTAGGTGTGAAATGGTCATCCGGCCCACCTCATGGAGTCTCGTTTGAGACTGCTCCCTGGTCATTTTAGAATTGATGGTTGAGCAGAAATGATAATGCCAGTTAAAATGTGCTTTGAGCTCGAGTTAGTTTGGCATCATTTATCGTAATAAACTACAGCTAAGTATTGAAAATGCAGAGCAAAGTTGTTCTCACCTCCAACTTATTTTGTTGACATGCAGTAAAACCTGTTCTGATAGACCACTTCTAGGGCAGGCCAAAAAGTGGTCACACAAAGCAAGTGTTTTCTCAATAGAGGTGCAATAACATGGGACAGATGGCAAAAGGGACATGGTAAACAGAAAGGGAGGTGGTCTTTTCTCGCAGTGGTCTCTCAAAACAGGTTTCACTGTATTCCCTCAGGAGGGAAACATTGTCGAGTACAAGCATTATGAATACATTCATTTCCTCCTCTCTTTCAGAACTGTCGCAGAGCAATGTACGCCTGAAACTGACCATTGTGGATTCCGTCGGATTTTTCAGATCGATAAGACGGGCAGGTAAATAGGGTTATGATACACAGGTGCCTTGAGGTGATCACACAGTTGGTAGATGTGAAAAATTCAATATCCAAAGAAAATTTTCTGAAGCACTGCTTTTGGCAGTACATGTGTCGTCAGGGATCATTAATTTTGTGGAGGACAGAAACCCAGATAGCCCTGAACAGATTAATAGTGTTCATTATGTGATATAATTAACACTTTTTTCGGCTCCTCATTTATCTGTTCCTCCACCCATGTTACAATTATTTTTTCCATTTGTTACTTTGGTTAAAATAATTCACATACACACTAACAAAAATGAAAGTGAGACATCTAAAATTTTTAATGTTGCCTTGTTTACAGCCCCTGAGCGCCGACGTGCCAAAAACAAAGGTGCTGAAACCAGCATGACAGATGGGTCACAGTCTTTGACAGCATCTCGCACAACAAAATTATAGTGGTTTCCCTGATGCAATTTGAAGAAACAGCGCATCTGTATTTCACTTTTTTTCCATCATTATATTGTTAATAGAGTATTATTTTATGTACCTGAAAAAAATGGACGTAGTATGAAATGAAATTTCCTGTTTGAACTCCGAAAAGTGCAGATATCAGCAATGGACTGGGCTGGGGTCGTGTGTGTGTGTGTGTGTGTGTGTGTGTGTGTGTGTGTGTGAAGGGATGAATCGATATTATAATATCACCTATTATAAAACAGCACCGGACAGTTGAGTTCATCTGTTCATCTCAGTAATAGTTACGAGACAAATACTGTTGATTAATATTCTATGTACGAAATGTAAGTCAAAATACGGTACAAAAAGTCCCAGATGCTGCAAAATTTCATATACTTTGGATCCATATTAATGCCACTCTTGACATAGATGATACATGCTTGTGTTGTACGCCAGACGGTATAAGTCTCAGATCGAAATACATGTGACTGAAAGATCGCCAAAGATTCATTAAATGCTCGAAATTTGCTAAGCTATCCAGACATGCTGTTTTGCTATGAAGCCATTCAAATTCACGATAAAAGTGACAATTGTCAAACCGAATTCTCGATTATAATTATTGACACACACTCGATTCTTAACCAATTATCTATTTATAAGTTTGAATGTTTCTCGATGGGGTTTATATGCAGATCACAGTCAGTAGTCATCACTTGCAAGACGGAAAACTACGGCAATATGGCTGCTGATTACGGCGCAGGTCTTAACCACTGGGCAGACTACGTCACTCTGGGTTTCTTCTTCGCTCTGGTAATGGGTGTAGCTGTGTGGGTAAGTCTTTCGACACGTGTAATAGTTAAATACAACATAATTTGCGCGCTGATGTTACGTTTACTTATAACATACCTGTCCACCGTTCTCATCCGACAGGCAAGTAGTGTTACGATGCGCTAAAGTTGTACTTTCTTCGGAAATGCTTGCTTTACGTTCTTTGAACACTTTTGTTCAATTAAAGCAAAATGCCCTTATTACTTATAAATGGCCCTCAAAAGTTAAGCGGCAGGGCCGCATTTGTGTTCATGTTCAACTACGGTACGCAGAGCAAGATATGAAATATATACTTTTTTCCACTGTATTTCTACACATCCGTGACAGTTTGTACACAAACACAGATACAAATAAAAAAGAAGAAGAAGAAGAAGAAGAAGAAGAAGAAGAAGAAGAAGAAGAAGAAGAAGAAGAAGAAGAAGAAGAAGAAGAAGAAGAAGAAGAAGAAGAAGAAGAAGAAGAAGAAGAAGAAGAAGAAGAAGAAGAAGAAGAAGAAGAAGAAGAAATAATCCTGGATGATATGACAAGACTATTTTAGCATTCCAATATGAACTTGAACTTGTTAACTTCAACGCATTTCCTAAAACCATGTAAATATTGCATTGTTGTTGTCAAGTTGATCTTCAAAATTGAGAAGTTTGGTTTTTCAGTATGTGAGTTGTGTGATCACATGTACATTTGCCTGGGAGAATATAATAATAACAGTATTAGTTTAAACGTATTTCTTTAATCTGGATAGCCGTATAATACATCGAGATGCCTAGTACATGGGATCTCCAGAACATGGAGACACACAGTAAGAAAATACAAGACACACAGGACAATACAATTGTCACCATGTATAATATGAGCGAAAACTTACAAATATCAAGATTTGATTGTAGGTAAGGTAAAAATTAAACCAGTATGAAGTTTAGTTCAATATATACCCAATGTGGAAAACAGTGTGATACAGATACATTTGCATAGTCCAAACAAATGATGATTACAGTAACCGAAACATTTAGTTGATAAAGCGTCTGATGTCAATAATGTGCTGAAGTGCATCACAGATCTGGATATTTAAGCATTAAGACGGCTCGTTACTGCCACGGAGAAATATATCAACTAACCTACCACTACCAATATGGATTATAAGATGGGGGCTGACCTCCGGAGCACTCAAAGGAATAACAGTAGTAAGTAGTTTGTTTCTCTGAACGATGTAATTGGGACAGTAAAGAAGCAAATGTTAGAGATCTTCAGTGGGATAAGAACAGATACAGGATGGGTTTAGGAAGGATGTTAACTTTGTGAAGGTCAAAGTTTAAACTAGAAAATCCTTGGCGTAATTGCGTATTTAATACAAAGAGAAACTAAACAAACCTGATTCTGTGAGCCCATGTACCGTTTGAACACTATCAAGTCCGACATTTTAAGAGCAAAGTCCTATTTCGTACCATATACTGAA
>OZ026619.1:86435205-86712705 GCA_964020975.1 Hermodice carunculata | reverse complement strand
CTCCCATGAGTGCTCCTGTGGCAACGCAAATGAAGACATTTTTCACTATTTTTATGAATGTAACAAGTATAGTGTACCGAGGGATATTTTACAGAGGAAGGCCCTACCTATTGCGTCTCTTACCGTTCGAACACTTTTACATGGCTCCAAACAGTGGAATGGCAAAGAAAACTAAATTATATTTTCGGCTGTACTTCAGTATATAAAAGCTACAGGAAGGCTCGGGGCAGTAACTTAGTGATTTACAATTTAACAATATGTGACTTGATTTTGACAATTCCATTCTTATGTAATTCTGTGTTTCAACCTTGGATGTAACAATTCAATAACTTCATTCCATTTACTTAAGTCAGTACCTGATCGACTGTCCCTACGTGACGTAATATATTGGTAACATCTTTAATATTTCGTCTCGGCAATTTCCCATCTATATGTGTAGTGTAATGTGATGTTAACTACTACTTGCCTGGGTCCTTGTGATTACCTGGTGTGTAATGTTTCTTTTATTTCTATGCTTTTATATGGACCAGGTGGATGAATATACGCCCCTATGTCCCAATTGCTTTTTTTTGGGGGGGGGGGGAGGAATAAAATATGTTCAAACCAATAATTTAAAAAATCTGTATAGAGGGCTTTTGTGGGAAACGAAAGAGAACAAACAAATAGTAACATATAGAAAATAAAAATCAGCGCCCACACATGCATAAAACACAAGAATCGGTTGTTCTTTGCATGCACAGTTTTTTTGTGTTACACTGAAGGGCGTGGGATACTTCATGACTCTCATGCATAAATATTTAATTTCTGTCGATGGTTAACATCTGATACCAGTAAATTTATATTTTCTGAAAGAAAAAATAACTTCAAGTTTCTGGTACAGAAAATAGAAAACTTTGCATCGCTATTGATGTGATTAAATTTTAGTTAAAATTCTTAAATTTTGTAATGAATTTGAAACAGCATTTGAAAATATAAAAATCAGATTTATTTTATGGTTTCAGAGGAAATAACATATAACGCTCTTCAAACCTTTATTTTAAATTTTTGAAAAAGGCTTAGTTCTTATTTTGTTGCTGTTTAAATATTTTAGAAATTTTAATCCTTTAACTTTAATGTAAACATCCTGTGAATTTTGGACTAAAACACTTATCCTATATTTAAAATAATGTTTTGCTGCTAGAAGTGTACTATTTCATTTCCAATAAGAAAATAATGTTTGCCATTTTGGTGTATTAGCTATTTGGTTTTTTTTTCTGCAAAAACAGGTTAAATTTCAGTTTTTTAATTAAGCAATTAAAATTCGTAACACTTAACTTACAGAGATTTTACACATTTAAATGGCTTAATTAATGGTACATACATTGAAAATACGTGGTATTAATGATCTCGGATTTATGAGAAAAAAATCAGTTTAGATATGAAGAGGATATTGTTAATTTTCAGCGTTCCAAAAAATTTAAATGGTAGATCAGTGTGAGCGTTGTTTTTTTTTTGATTGAACAATTGTCAACAAAGGGTGAATTCGGTGTACTGGTGGCTTCATCTGTTGGTGAGACACGATATTGATGCCCCGCTGATTATGTCTTCTTGCCGCGCAATAGCTGAAGGAGAGATTGATCAATGATTATCTTATTCTTTATGGCAGCATGATCATTGAAAAGTATACATTGACATCCCCTCATGTCAATAAAAGACACCCTTTAGAAGTGCTGGTAAGATTCGTACCAGTCTATTTGAAAAAAAAAAAAACATTTGGACAACAACTTACATGATTTTGTATGCATATTCCTATTAGTAATGTATATTTGATTCAATGCTACATGTGAATTACTTTTTGCAAAAATGTAGAATCTCTTTTGTCAAAATGAAACCACATACACGGAAACAGTTATAGTAAAAATCTATGATTCTTGTCGTGATTCAATAGGTGTACAACTAAGTAAAAAAAAATAGCCTTATTCATGCTTTGTATCATCTTTGTGATTGTATTGCCTGATGCATTGATTCACACAAAAGGAACTAATCTTGACACTTTGTAAATCTCATCTCATCAATACCACCTGCATTGTCAAGACAACGCGTCAAATATTGTTTTCTGTGACACCTGGTAGTGAATGGCTTTCTTTACACTCTTCATTGTTTATGCATATTAACGTATTAACCAATCGTCAACAGATGTTTCTTTGTGTATTGTAGGCTGGTCTATGTCTCATCGCGTTGGGATGGGTGTTTCTACCTGTTTACGTGTCCTCTGGAGTAAGTGAAATGCTTCACGCTTTCCCTGTTAAGTGTGCAAAGGGCCATGAAATGTCTTTGAACTGTAGTTGGGTGAGGCTAGAGAGTGTTCGAGCCACTTTAACGTGGTAAGACCCGATGGCTTGTGTTAAGAAGCGTGTGTCGAGGAACATCAAATTGAACGGCAACTATCTACTGTTTCACCCATAAAACCAGTGTCACTCGAACCCCAAGTAAATGGCAACTGTCTACTCTGTCACTCGATGCTCAATTGAATGGCAACTGTCTACCGTTTCACACATACCCCAACTCTATGACAACTATCTACTCTGTCACTCGATGTCCAATTGAATTGTAACTATCTGCTCTGTCCCTGGAAACCCAATTGAATGGAAGCTGTGTACTGTGCGACTTATGCATAACCTAATTGTATTTAATCCACGAAAAAGTTAAAATACAGCAATGAGTCCACAATCAAACCGGTACAAAATATGATGCTTCCGTCTTCAGTGATTTGAAGTTGAAGAATGTAATCTTCGTTAGCAGTTCAGATTATTTATTTGACTGTTATTCCTTCATTTATCTATGCTCTCTTTGATTTTTAATCTGCCTAGGTCTTCACAGTGCCGGAATACTTGTACAAACGATTTTCAAGCCAGCGTCTCCGCATATACTTCAGCATCATGGCTCTGTTGTCGTACATATTTGTCAATGTTTCAGTAGGTATATGTGCTGACAGTAACCTTTGACTACACGCGAGATAATGTTCGGTCTCGACCCCACACGGGCGTACCAAAAATAGTAAAATATGTATGATGACATTATGTAGCATGTCCTGGAGGGCATATGCAAAATAGTTGGTTTCAAAATGTGTTATCTTTTTAACCTAAGCATTATTCAAATTACACTGAATAATACTGAATTTGTGGCCACAATAACCCAAGACCAAGCCTTCAGGTTGCAAAGTGACCGTTACCATGACATTGATGCATAGGTTGGCAAAAAAGGACGTGCAAGTTGTCTGATGAGATTTCCTATCAAGTAAAACAATTTATCCAAAATCATTTCAAAGAAATGGAGTCATTGGCAATTTCCCTTGTGGGGCATGCCTTTGATTAATATTGGTGAAGGTCACACGACTTCAGATGCTTTTTTGCTTGCCTTTTGATGATGTCTGGTAGAAACTCAGAAACGCAACCCAGTTGCCTCTGACACATGGAGGCATGAATTGCAGAAAGACAAAAATTATAGAAGTACACAATTTCCACAAAAGCCCTCTTCAAGGGAGCAGACTTTAAAAATACTAAAGCAGTTTTAGAATTATCTACCACTTCGCCGAACTATGAAACAATTTGAGGTCATACCTCTGAAATTTTCACACACACAGATAAAATATCCTCCGCCTTTTATTTATTTCTCTGAGATAGTCATTGTTCATTCACATCTTCCTGTGCGGAGTTATATTAGGCGTTTTCATGTTTGAGAATAAAATATTTGACACTGTCACAGTTTCTGGGGCCACAAAGGCCTCTCTTTGGACACAAAGCAGTAAGTAGAATCAGTATTTATGCCAGACGGCAATGGACTGTTTATTTCATAATATATTGATGGCTTAAAACTCAAATCAGTTTCATTTGATATAAAATACTGTTTTAGACATGTCGATTGAAAGCGTGATATCAGGATAATTCCAGTTAAGATCACTTCTTCCTGAAGCTACCCAAAGGATGGGAATTGTGTAACATAAGATTGCACCTGGTAGCTATGAGAGTTTATAATATGGAAAACGCAGAAGAAAAGCGAAAGTATGAAAAATATAAAGACGATCTATCAAGACCAGCTTTGACAAGAAAGTATGTTTAAAAGATAATTTGAACTTGTTTATTGGCCTTTTCAGTTCATAGCGCCTGTTAATATGGCACTACTAACACCCCCTTGCGGACCTCTCAGTGTTGGCTGGCACCTACTGAACTTCATGGAGAAATATTAACAAACGGACTTTGATATCGGACGTCTCAATGCAATGGCAGTCAGATGGACTAAACGGCATGTTTTGTTAGTATTTGGCGTTTCAAATATGGTGCCTTAATTAGTAGTCCACAGAGGTATCAAGTTGACCAAAATTATCTCCTGCTTAAAAATTGATTGGCTGACTCTTTAGCCCAGAAATGAAATAATCATGTTGGGATATGTTTTCTCAGCTAATTTTTTGTTTCTCCGTAAGACATTGTGAAGTAATAAACCTTGATGATGTTTATTGTAGGTAGATCTATATTCGGGTGGTCTGTTCGTGCAGCAGGCGACGGGATTGGACATTTACGTGGGTGTTGTCATTCTTCTAGCAGTCACAGCTATATATACCATATTAGGTTCGTATCAGCCAGTTCCTGTGTGCATTATGCAAATTGTCTAGTGGCACCAGGCAGTTAACGGTCCAAGGCCCTTCAGCCCAAATTTTATAATACATACTGATAATCATACTTGAATCAAACATATTTTATTGTAAACACAATCTGTTGACAAGCTCAAAAACGTATATTAAGGCCTCTTTATAGAAGCTTGGCGAGACACTATTAAAATGGCAAACACTAATACAAAGATATGCAGACAGTGAAGAAGAGGGCAATGAATCAATGTGTAAGCTTAAACATCTTCACCCTTGGTAAAGTATAGACATCGACAATGCTCAATGCTCATATAATATACATTACTCATTATTTAAACCTTGTCACAGTGTAGAGTGCACTTATGTTCATATGCATGCATACATACACACACGCGTGCATGCACGCACGCATGCATACATACATACGTGCATACAGGCATACCGACATACATACATACATACATACATACATACATACATACATACATACATACATACATACATTACATTAAGGATGGTTGTCCATGAGCCCGATTATGGAAGCAAGCCACTTGGTACTTAGCTTTTAAGGTGGAAGCTGTGAAGCTAGTGTGCAGTGAGACTGGCAACTTTGGATCGCAATTACCCATTTAATTTTTTCCCAAGCACATTAAACCTATATATTTTCTGATTACAACATATCCATAGATTTGTATCCACAGAGTTTTTTTTGCAGGATTGGACTTTTTTTCAGATTTTATTTCTGACTTGGTAAGATTTTCACATTTTTCGCGCAAAAGTCCCACAAAATTGTTTTCTTCCAGTTGAAATCAGAAAAAATTTAAAACATATGTATCCATGTCCAGGATCGAATTCAATGGTTAGTCCAGAAATAACATAAATAAAAAGGTTATAAAATTTTTTATTTAGTCCTGACAGGTTGTTTATTTTCCTTCTATAAATTGCTCCAAAAGTCATGGAAGGGGCTGTCAGAAAAAAACAATCCTGGGAACTGTTCCTGGATATGATATTTCTCTTTTAATGTCCGTTGATTTTAATGTGATAGGGCAATTTGTACGTTTGTGAGGCAAGATACAAATTGCAGAGGTTCAGCAAAAAGCAGTTCCGAGAAAATCGCATTGAAAGAAAAAGTTGCCAATTCTTACACATTTATGGCTGTAATATGACACATATTGTGTGAAAAAACTTGTAGCTTTACCTCTGTGATGTTTTCATTAAACAAAAGTATATTTTGTGGCTTAAATCTCGACTTTTTTTATCTTGGGAACACCAGACTTGGCTTGTTTGGGTGTGGGTTCTCATATGGCTTTCCATATTTGGGGACCAGTAAGTGGATTGTGCTAATTTGTTTTACCATCAATAGAGAATTTCAAAGTGATCAGAGCAATTGTAGTGGTTAGTCTGCCATGGCCCATTCTTCTCTGCACTGCTAATGGTTTCCTGTGAGTGACCCTTGTCAATAGCTCAATTGGTGTTCAGCCGTCATGGACTAATGACTGTGCAAACAATGACATGGTTCATTATCATGCCCATGCAAACAAAGCCATGTGCCCGGCACTGTTTAAATTTTCATTGTAAATAAAAGTTTTGAGATCAATTATCTCATATAAATTTTAAGTTCACACATCTGAGTTTTTGGGAGCATGTAGTTTAAGCATTAGACTATCCAAAAATATGCAAAAGTGATTAGAGGTTATCCAAAGGTGCCAGCTTCAGATCTTCCACCTTAAGCCAACAGTATTTATCAAGACATTGACCCATTTGTCTATTCTTTCTGTTAGGGACCAGGTCTATGATATAGTGCGGTTCCATTCTTGACTCGATAATTGATGTTGTGGTTTGTTGGTTGGCGAAACGGTCGTTCCGTTACCAAAACATAAAACATAACTGGCAAGCATGCACCTTGATTTCTGGACTGTGTAAACACAGACAAGCGAAACATTAATATGTATTGGATCTGCTTGTAAATCATTTTTGCAATTAAAAGAATATTCAATATTTTTGCATGGCCTGGTGTCTTTTGAATGCCTGTCAACTTGTAAGCAGGTTCGTCTTGGTGGAGGAGTGTATACATAGTGTTCGTTTTACCTTTTGGGATCTCCGTGATCCAATATTTGACATAGCAGCATTTACGAGCATGGCTACCCAACAAGGCGACCACGCGTTGCCAAGCCTCCACTACGTGTAGGTGAGGCTCCACTACGCGTATTCGAGCCGTCCCAGCAGATTTCAGTCTCAACCATGCGTTGCCGAGAATATGTTGCCCACTACACATAGTCGAGCTTCGGCTACACATTATGGAGCAACTTATGGTCCCTTTTACCTGAAGACAAGCAAACCAATTATTTCCGCTCTTACAAGCATTACTGATATTTAAACATCCAATCAATTTAGCGTCTCTACAACGCGTAGCGGAAACATGAAATTCTCTACAACGCGTAGTCGAGACTTGAAATTCTCCACAACGCGTCGTCGAGGCATACATGATTTATATGCTCTATACTTATTGTACTTTGCATACGGAAGGGAAATAAGAGGTGGTGTTATGAACTCGAACCATAAACTTAGGCTGCCGCCATTTGCGTCCCTCGGCTATGTGTCGCAGAGACCATTAATTTCTCAACGCGTTGTCGAACAGTTCTTATGCAGTTTAGAAGAGCATCATTGATTGGATAGTTTTGCTATATGCTATGGGAGGCGTACGCGTCGCCGAGGTTCTAGAAGAACATTTTCTCGGCAACGCGTAGTGGATATTGCAATCTTATTGGTTGGCTGGACTACGCGTTGCCGAGCCTTCACTACGCGTAGTGGAGACTGTGATCTTATTGGTTGGCTCGACTACGCGTTGTAGAGACTGCAATCTCAATATATTGCTCAACTACGCGTTGCCGAGCCTCTACTACGCGTAGTGGAGGCTCGGATACGCGTAAAACCTATGTGTTACGGGCCTGTTGGGTTGCCATATACGAGTGCTCAGTAACGTGTACAATTTGTTGACGGTAATTTGTCCCTCTCACGTTCTCATATTCTTTGATAGCCAAATACAAGGCAAACCGTCCATAAATCATCATTTTCTGTACGACAGGTGGTTTGGCTACTGTAATCTACACAGACGCCATCCAGGTGGTCATAATGCTTTTAGGTGCAATAGTGCTGACAATACTTGGTATGTATTTCGAGAACCTTGAGATGTCATGCGAACCAGATCTGTATACGTGTTTTAACCCTTTTCCGCTAAAATTACCCAAAAGCGACTGGGTTTAAATTGTCATCGGTCTTAAGGTTTTTACTTAAATATCTGGTTACTACAAAATATTTTTGCTGAGATTTAAATGTATGTACAACCATTCATGACGGCACGACCTAGTTCAATAGCTTTCCTTGGTTTTGCAAGAAGAATGCAGATTCCTGATTTGCTCAGTTATTCTGCATAAAAACCCCAGGTTTTGAGAATGAAACCCAGTGTGTTGTGACAAAACCATGGGATTTGTGCTCAAACCACATGCTTTTGTAGTAAAAGCCAGGGTTTCATGTACAGAACCCACAGCTTTGTTTAACCCCCCCGCCCCCATTTTATTCATGAAACCCTGGATTTTGTGAATCATTGGATATTACAACTTCCATAGACGCAAACTTCTACGTGTAACCAATCACACAGTGGATAAAGTCGGTAAAAGTTGAACGCCACAGACATCTGCATAATGACGCCAAATACTGAAATTTAAAGCTAGTATCCAACAACATTCCAATCACAGAATGGCACAAACATGATAAATGCTGCTAACTGGGTAAAACGTATATTTACTTCCTTGCTACACGGTGGTGGTGTTTTTCTTTCGAATAATGGGAATTCCTAAAACACTTTAAATCAACCCAATTTGCAAGATATTTTGTCCTTGATCTTTTCATGCCAGCGTTATGTAGTTCATTTCAAAATTATCAGCTCAGCTGAGATAAGTTGCTGAAAGTGGTCTCATTACAATTACCAAATTGTCACGTGGTTGTACGAAAATAAGATGTTTTCACTGATAGGTTTTGTGAAAATTGGTGGATATGAAAACTTAAAGTATAAGTACATGCGGGCGGTTCCCAGTGACATTCTCGTGAATGGTACCAAAACAACATGTGGGCTTCCGAGACAAGACGCATTCAACCTGTTCCGAGACCCTGTCTATTCAGACTACCCTTGGCCGTCAATGCTGTTCAGGCCTACCGTTGGGGCAATATATTATTGGTGTGCCAATCAGGTAAAGCATGACTGTAAAAGAATCATCGGCAATCATTATTTTCTCTATTTCTAATATATGTGTCACCAACTGACTGAAAATAATGTAAATGTTAAGCAGATTAAGATTGTATGGTTAAATGACCAGCTCCACGCAAGTACGACTCGTCGGGACCAATTCGTGATACACTCTTTATCTGTCTTATTGATTTTGAGGTCCCGGCATTATAATTGTCCCTTGAAAATAAAGTAAAATGTTGCATTGCTGCTTTTAAGCAGCCGTCGCAAAGAGAGTTTGAGGTCTAAATGTGTTGCACGGAAACCATGAATGGAGCATTGTTGTCACGTCTGCTTAAAAAAAGGTAAAACCTACATGACGGTTAAAACTGTTCTTAAATGCTACGACCAAAGGGGTAACTCAGCACCATGGTTAGAGAATGTAAAGTGTAATGGAGGCCTTTATAACGTCTTCTCGTGCTTAACAATCCATTGCACATAGCTTCCCTATGGCTAATGGCTTCACATGGAAAAGCTATTTGGTCCAATTCATGATAATGCCCTCTTTAGAAAATGTAAGAGTTGCTCTGACGTATCACTGGTCCTGATTTGGTGCAATATTGGTCACAAAAAGCAATTCAACAGCAATATGACAAAACGATTTTCCGTCTGATTATTGATACGCCAATGAGTCTTGTCACTGCTCCCAACAGGTTATGGTCCAAAGAACCCTTGCTGCCAAAAGTATGTCGCACGCTAAAGGTGGCATTGTGCTGGCGTCCTACCTAAAGTTCCTGCCGCTGTTTATCATGGTTATGCCTGGCATGATTAGTCGAGTGCTGTATACAGGTGACAAAACAATTCTAGTATTTATTTAGTTAGTCTCATAAATTCAGTAGCTTTTTTTTTGCAATTAAAAATAATATGCCATCACAGGCCCGTAATCAGACTTTGATTGTGGAGATGTCTCCGTCCCAAAATTTTGGACCTTTTCTCTTCATTGGCTTACCATACTGTAAGGTTAAAAAATTCATTGAAGTATGTGCCATCATGTGTGCTGCATCATGTCATGCATATATACATAGCCTATGCACATTTACATATCTTTGCAGTATTGGCCAAAAAGCGGAGTCTCTGCATACACATACATGTCCAGACACCGGTCCTGTGTATATATCCGCATTCTGATGCTGAAAAAGGTTTCACAATATCGGGACATTATAAATGAGTACATATATTTCATTCAAACTGAATGTTAGTTTTTTCCTAATATATATATATATATATATATATATATATATATATATATATATATGTATATATATGTGAAAGATGTCTTGTGCTGCCAAATCAAGAAAACTGCATCAACTGCAAATTTTCATATATAGACCTAATATTAGTTGTAGCTATGTTTTTTATAGTGAAAAGTTCAAGAAAACTGTTGGTTCCGATTTGATAAGCCTTTATTTCTGAAGGTAGTCGAGCTATGCCTCGGTAAACTAAGTACACTAGCACATTTCAGGCTGCATGAACTAAAAAGTATTCACAGAAGTACAAGCTAAGTGTATGTTGTTTAAATGGCCATGATAAATAGATTATAAAACAAGTTAAAATAGTCCCCTGCAGTTTAAATTATTGTGAACACAACTTCTGTGATCAGAAATTACAATGTAATATGACATGAATATACAAATGTGGAAATAGCATCAGATGGTTTTTATCAACCTACAAACTGCTTTCAGATAATTACTGGCTACATATGTGGCTGAAAATGGCGTCCTCTAGAATTTTTATCTGTTTTACAGTAATGTTATAGTGCTTCAGAGTTAACGCCGTTGTACATTATGGATTTGTTAGAATTAGCCTTGAAATTCAAAAACAAATAAAGAAAGCATGTGGGCCGCTTTTTAGGCACACGTGCTAGGAGCAATTCAGTAAAAACAGTACAAAATTTGGTTGAACCGGTAACAAGTTATTTTCGAGATTTTTGCATACCGGATGTCGGATCGTAATTTCAGATCAAAGCAGATTTTTGTCACCAATTAATGGGACTTTTATCTTATTTATGATCTGTTAATCATTGCCTTTGCAACAATATATCCTTTTGTTATGTATATGTGAATCTTTAACTTAATGGAGTTGGACAGAGGATAGTTGACTTACCTAGTTGATAGTTTACAGGGTCATTGGTCGATCACATTAAAACTAGTCTTTACGGTGATGTATCTCTTAACATCTAGTAACCCTCTTAATACTTTGCCAGGTATACCACATTGAGATATATAGTGAGCACATCTTACCTGGTTACTAAGTAAACTGCACTTTAAGAACGGGGACCTTTTAGAAAGCTGACAGCTATCTTTACATACACCTACTTGAAAAAAAATCTATAGTATAATAAAAAGTAAAAAAAAATTTAGAATTTAACTGTTATAGTTTTTTATTGTTCGGTATTTACAGTCCTTTAACTTCTTTCTGTGTGCTTTGTTTCTTCTTTTTTCAATTTTCTTTCACTTTATTAATTATTATATTTGTTGATTTTTCAATTTAATTGTTTCTTTAAGGCAGTCTTCCAGTCAAACTCACATGCAAATAATGCTTCTTCAGTGAACATGTGGACCTGAAGTTGCTCTAAATATATCACAAAGGTTCAATATTACTTTAATAAGGGTTAAAAAGGTCCAGGATTGCTGAACCAAGTTTCGCCATAAAACTTAAAGGTCCAATATCAAGGAACCAAGTTTTGACATAACAAATAATGAATGTGAAACAGCTCTTCTTCATTCCTTTTAATAAAAGAAAGGGACTCATTTAGTTTTTGACTCAAAGAGCCTTTCTGGAGCTCGGTTTGATATGTTAACAAAACGGCAATAAATGAAATAAAGGTCCAACAAAAACAGTTGAACACATTGACAAGTTAAAAGGTCTAACATTTTTCTTTCATTACTGGGGAATTTTTACCATCAATAGTCTTCATGCTTTCTAATAGGAGGAGTGGTGTGCAAACATAGACCTTAAACAGGTCTGGACATATTGAAAAAATGTCAAAATTGGGAAGTTATTTTTTTTTTCGTTCTTCAAAGTGCTATAATCAGCCAGAATAAGTAGAGTACTCTTGGTTGAATTAATTATTGTGTGGACCTTATGCAGAGAATAATCATTATTATTGTAGACATGTATTAAAGATGCACCTTCCTTCTCTCTTTCCGTTTTTGTTGTTGTATTTGCTGTTTTTCCTTGTTTTTTGTTTTTGTTTTTGTTTTGTTTTATTTGGTGTTGCTCATTTGATTTTGTTTTGGGGGTCGGGGATATTATTGGACCTTTTCGCGCCGATGGGGGTGTCGATCGACACCACCAACATCCCCCCCCCCCCCCATCGACTATGGGCCTGTATCAGTTACCGGCTTTCTTCGGGGCTCTCTGGAGTCATTGCGCTTGAGGGCACCTCCAGATCTTATCGGGTTGTGTTATACGGAGAGACTGTTTGGTGCTGTGCATTAATCTCATCAGACTGGGAGTTAGATGGGCTTAAAGAAATGCATTATTAGACTAAAACTGTTTTGATGAGAGTATCAAATATATGCCCTGGGTAGAAGAGAATATACCAAATTAAGGTCTATTTCTTTGAAAAGCTATGATACTGTACAAAAAAAGAGGAGGCTATGTTAAGCAAACGATTGTTTTGTATGTTTTAAGTTCATACCATTAAACTCGCTTTCGATGTTTCCAAGAGTATGTATCCCAAACGACTTAGCTGGTAAACTAAAGATTTGAATAGTATCTTTTAGCTATAAAAATGATACGATTAGGATGCAAAAGACGGATCTTCGTTTCACTTTAAATATTTCTGGCTGGTTAACACAAATGGCTTAACGTGGCGCCTGTGCTGCGGCTATTATAATGCCTGACGTGGCTGTAGATTTTTTTCTGTCCGGCTGGTGGCTCCAGCTAGACCATGAAGAAATTTCTGGTACAACACAAAATGCTAAACACTCAAAAACAAAAAAAAGCAATTCTAAGAAGTACATGAAGATGTATTTTTAAACACAAATTCATTTTCAAACAAGAACATTTAAGAGCTTCACAACAGGGCGATATCACACCTTTTAATTTTGGAAAAAAATCCTAGAATTTACAGATAGAGATATGTTTTGTACCAGCAACATAGAAGAGCAAACCATTACCACTTACATCCTGATGTTTGCATAGCTTCAATACTCTGCTTAAGTGCAAAAAAGTCATGCATTTTAATAGCATGTAGTGATTTGCTGCTTTCAAGGTGCAATGCTGATTGTTTTGATGTATTTACTGTAGATGAAGTTGCGTGTGCCACTCCAGATAAATGCAGGGCAGTTTGCGGTAATCCAGTGGGCTGCAGCAACATAGCTTATCCCAAACTGGTTCTGGGTCTACTTCCAGAAGGTCAGCATAAAATTCACCCTCCTCATACATGCTCTTCTAAAAGTATCATCATCACCACGCTTGCAGCATCCCCCCCCCCCCCCCCAGCCGACGGTCTAGACTGGTTGATTAAACCCAATGACATATGTCCAGGGACATGAAGTAGCAGACGACACCACTGGTAAAAAGGTACCATATGACGTATCCTGACTCTAGTATTGGTCGAAATAGGTCAGGTGACCTCTTTTTTTCACAAGTGCTGCCCTCTAACGTCTTGCTGCTTGGCTATGGCATTATGCCTATGTAGCCTTGCAAGTGTCATGCATAATATGAGGTATAAACGTCAAGTCCAAGAATTGAAAATAGACTAGTATTTGAAATTTGCAGTTGTTGACTAATTTGCCGGGAAAATGCACAGATTTGTGAAACTGAAATGATGATGCTGCGGACACAGAGTGAATTTCTACATTTTGTTTTCAGAAAATGTACTTTTGTGTTCAAATATTCCATCTTCTAGTCATATCAGTCAATCATGTTTGTGAACTAAGTTAATGATATGTCAACGTTATGCAATTTCCTTGAGAAACAGTATGTGTCAAGAGTGTAAAGTTTTGAGTGACATGGTCTAAACAGAGTGTATGAACGATTTGAACAAGTTGCTGCCATCAATATGTGCCATCTTATGATACCCAAAAAATTGGACATGAACATTTGATAATGCTTAATAATTATTTCACTCGATAAAACTACCCTTTTATGCTGGGGCACCGGACTATTGGGATCAAACGCCGGTGCGTCCAGAGCATGAGTATGTGAAACAAAGTAAAATACACAGTAATATGAAATCCCTCGATAACCACGGATAAAACAAGACGGTTTTCCAGTGTTCAGCGCTCAGGTTTACAAGAGCTGATTTTAAAGGCAAAACTCAGCAGCTGAATATGGGAGATGGGCATCACAGCACAGTTTACATGATGATCATAACAGTCTTGATATTCTTTTATTTGTACAGGCCTACGTGGGTTGTTGTTAGCTTGCATGATGGCGGCCTTGGTCAGCTCTCTCACTTCTATCTTCAACAGTGCCAGTACCATCTTCACAATGGACCTTTGGAAACGGTTGCGCTCCTCAGCTAGTCAAGTGGAGCTTCTTATAACAGGCCGGTGAGTAGTTATTTTTTACTTTACCCTTGCGTCATAAAAACAAAGACAAAAAAGGGCAACTTACATATTAACTTTGATTTCAACAATGTCTGGAATAATTCAAAGTCACTGTTCTTGCCCACTTTTAAGCTTCGTTTACCGATATGTTTAACTTTAGATATTGGTAATGTCTGCTTAAAAAACAATATGATACTAGATATCGACGTTATAATTTAAATAGTGAAAACTTTTTCTTCCTCTCCGCTGAATATTTGCTGGGGTAAGATGAAAAAGAAATTCACGCCCCTACTGAAGAATGAATTTACCTTTACGTTCCATAAGTGATAGATGTTGTATTTTTTCGTGCACACCGCAGGGTATTTGTCGTGTTTCTGTGCGGCGCAGGTATCGCTTGGATCCCCATGATGCAAGTGGCAGAGGGAGGCCAGCTGTTCCGCTATGCCCGTACAATCAGTGGGTACTTTGGTTCCCCGGCGGCTGCCCTGTTTCTGCTGGCCGTATTCTCACACAGAATCAACGAAAAGGTAACTTTTTCTAAATCAGCAACAAAGCTAAACAGCCAAAAAGTCCCCCCCCCCCACGAAAATGAGTTTACAACGAACCGTTATATTGTTTCTCTTTGTTTGTAATATGTTGTCTTCAGCTGAAGTTTTCATTCAAATGATTAGAGATGTGCATCGTTGCGTTATACACCCGCAATGCAGCTATTAGAGCGGTCCTCACCAACACGATATTCCTTTGGACGGGATGTCTTTAATCAACCTGAAATTTCAATCTTGTATCTTTTGAGCATGGCCAGCAACTCGTTAAATCTTATGGCGCCTTTTGTCTTTGGAATGTACATGTGGCATTTTGCTAAAGTACATTACTGTAGTATCTCATTTTCTGTACATGCACACAATGGGCACAGACTAACTATTACAATTTTTCATGAGAAAAAAAAAATCATGGAATAGTAAATCTGATTTAGTGGAGGCCTTAGCTATGAACTAATCTGTCACAGTTACCTTGTTGCCTGTTTATTGTGAGTTTTTTTTACAATCAAGTGCTGACGATATTCTGACCTTATGTCAACGTTTTTAACATTGTACTATTTGGATATATATTCAATTAAAAGTTTCATGTATGGATTACAGGCAACACTGGTCAAATGGGGTGGGTACTGTGAATGGCTGTGTTATGGATAGTTTGTCGGTGGAGGCATACACTTGCTTGCTTGACTTGGGGTAAATTTATCAAAGACATTTTACTCAGTTGGTAATTATACAGTTTGAAGCTCACTGGTGCTTTTATTAACATGATCCGCTTAACTTTTCACTGTATGAAGTAAGGACAGCATGGCTTTGCATTGCACTTCTGTCTTGATCTGATAAAAAATTATTACAATAGACATCTACATGTAGCTCATTATTGCGCTTGTAGTGCTTGATGAGAGCTGAAAGGATCACTTTTTTCATGTGCATATCATAGTTTCAATCAACTAGATGATAACTTTATTATAACAAAAGCTTGATATCGTCCATTCTCATGAAATTGTTTTCTTTAAAAAAGAAGAATTTGATCAAAAGGGATCGTCTTTCAGTCTTTATCAGCATCGATTTGCAATACTGACCAGATCTCTCACAAGAACACGTCTGCTGCTTAAAGTAACACCGCTACCTTGTCCGCTTTATCTGGCAGCATAGAATGCTTTATAAACTGGGTCAAAAGTTTTTTTTACTGTGATGCTTGCCAAGCAGAAACAGGCAGCAACGTAATAATTTGCCTGCACAGAAAGACCCTTTTAGCGCCGGTGTTTATCCACGGGCAATAAAGTTGAAATACAAAAATGGGAAAGTGACCAGTCCACTCAGGAAATGTTGATATTTATCGAGACTCATCTTTATTTTTGTTTTCCTACCGGTAATATAAGGGTGCCTTCTGGGGTACAATAACGGCACAAGTGATAGGTTTGATACGTTTTGTTTTGGACAACGTGTATCCAGCACCGGCGTGCGGAGAAAATGACACCAGACCGTCCGTAATCAGTCTCGTGCATCCGTACTACTTTTCTATGATACAGATATCATTGTGTGCCATTCTGGCTATGGCCATAAGCTACTGCTCCAGCCCAATCAAGCCTAAGTATGTGAGTAGCCTGTGGACACATGGTATTTCTTTTCTTATTCAATTTGTGAAGTTTCTGAGCTGTCAGTTGAGCAGGGTACCGTTATCGTTGTATTTTGTTTAGCTCCTGGTTAGATTCCAGTGCCCATGGCCAGGTCTTCATCTGTTCAACTGGTAATTTCATCATCGGAAAAATATCATTGTGGACATTCGACGCTAAAAAAAGGTCCATTACTTCAGCCCACTTGAGTCGATGGTCTTTGAAGTTTCCGAAAAAGTTTTTTGTCAAAATATCGTATCATAACATACCTATAACGTTCAAAAACTATTCAACTATTATACTGTGAAGGAGACAATTTCACAGAGAGTCCTTATGTACGTGTCCTAAAATAAAAGAATATATAAGAATAAAGATTACCAGCATAATACAAGAGTTTGCAATAATTTAGACGCGATGTTGGAGTAATCCTTTCCATGTGCAAGATATTTTCAAACTGGGAATCGCTTATAGCATTTAAAGTACACGTATACGTACATATGCTATTTTCTTTTGATCGAGTTTGGTTAACAATAGATTTCAGGCATCAAACTAATGCAGTTCAGTTCTTGTCCATGCTGTAGTATTATGTTGAAGTTGAAATGTCAGACTTACTCCTACAACGTTGACTAGTAATCTTCCCCTAGCTGAAGGTAAAAATGAATACAAAAAGCAAAACCAACTAAGCCAGTTTTAAATTTGAAGCCCCCTCCCGACATGTCTCGGCATGAAGGGAGACTGCCGTAAGGGGGAAGAAGACAGTCAGTGTAGGCTTTTATCGTGGAAGATATTTCAATGTAAAGGTGTGGCATATTTCCGCTGTTCGTCATGACATATGGAAACGTAGTCCTATCATTGTGATATTTGAGCGTTGATAAACTTATACAAGTTAATGAAGTTACGCTATTACTGACACGTAAAATAGACGCAAGCTGTTACCACTAATCAATGGACTTACATTTACTGCAATGATGATTATTACTTGTACACGAAGCATCATATATACATAATTATATTCTTAATCAGATGAGAGGAATGACATTCTGGACCAAGAATGACACACCTGACCGCGATGTTTGCGTTGTTCCTTTGACACGTAAAACTGTAGAGTTACAGCCAGATGTTGACAAATGTGATTCCATACGTACGGACGCAGATCTAGAAGTTCAGGCCGGTAAATAATTTTCAAAGTCATGAAATATGTGTGTAAACGATCACGCATATACAGGTGAAAGTAATTCGACATCAGATCAAAGTTTGCTTGATAAAAGATCTTGATATGAGGGTCATACTGTAATTTGGAAGAGTTGGCTCTGTTCAGGATCGGCACAGGTTGTTGAATTTCGTGAAGACACCGATAAACGTTTCTGTTAGAATCAAATTTATGAGCAATGATGTTAAAGCTGTCATGTAAGGCTTTATTAGAGACTTAAGTGTTAAACAAGAATGACAAGATTAATGCTGAAGAAATGGTGAAAATTCTTGAAGTATTATGAAACGGGTGAAGGTTATAAGTACAGAAATGTTTTGTTCTTTAGAAAATGAGATGTTCCAATAACTTTCATATGAGTTTGTCAATTCCAAACTCTCAGTATACCCTTCTGTACCTTTTGGCGTGTGCCAAATATGTAAACTAATATGTACCTACTTTTTTGTGTATAATACTGCAATACAAAGACTAACCGGTGTTTCATTCCTGTAAATATGATTGGTTTTCAGAGAGATTTGAAATGAAAATAGTCTTTATATGTTATGCTGCTGAAAAGGTAAGCAAATGCACAAAACTAAAAAAAAATATACTAATAATGATAAAAACCGAAAATGGTGTACCTGAGCAATTTACATTCTCTACATCCCAGTCAATGTATTATAAAGCTGTGTATTGAATCATTAGAGACCATGCTTGGCATTCAATTGTAAATAAAAGTGTTTTAGAAAATCCTTTGTGATCCTTATGTCTCCAAATCTTGTGACAGAGGAACTATATCTTCGAAAATTTCGCTGCGCGCTTATTGCGATTTTGTTGATAGACATTATCAACATATGTTTCTTTATTTAACTCTTTTCTTTAGGCATCAGTGAAAAAAAGCGGACACAGAGAAGCAGATTCAAACATTGTCTGAGAATTGTATGTGGCATAGACCCCAGTGATCAGGAAACAAAGGATCAGCCTGACACAAGAACAATTCAACGTGATCAGAGACAACTGGAAGAAACACAGTTTTGGAAACAAATGTTAAATGTGCAAGCGGTCTTGTCCGTTACTATATTCGTCTTTTTATGTGGCTTTTTTGGTTAGAATTTTCCTGTCATGCAGTCAAAGTAGAACAAAATAAGACTTCGTTCAAGAGAATTTTTTTCTTCTGTAGAATAATCACCTTACTTGTAATTATATGCAGAAAAAAGCTTTCCCTCAGCAACTTTCGTCTTTTGCCATGCTTCTTTTTCGTTTCATCTGTAGTAGAAAACTGTTAGAATGGGGACGATAATTAAAAATAGAAACACGATACTACAATACTCTATGTCAATAGGTTTCTGTGGCATAGAGAGCAAACAGAATCAGGGAGAGTCGTTAACTCAGTCTGTCTTAGGGGAAGGTTGTCCTGTTTACTTAAGCTTACAGCAGTTGTACGAGGAAATCAAATTTGGTGACAAGATTTCTCTTGTAGTTAAAATATGGGAAATCAACGATACGTATTGTACTTCACAACTAGTGTTACGTCAAAATATTAAATGGTAACTATTCTTGATGTTACATTAATTATGATTAATTACTCAAGTGCAATTACAACATGTTTTGAAACGATTGTAAAGTTTTTCTCGCCATGGAATCTGCGACCCACTGTGTAGCATTTGAAATTGTGTTAAATGAGGACATTATAACGTTGAATATCTTTAAAATATGATAGTATGATAAATCACATCAGTTTCTAACTATATGTCTTGTATGACTCCTGTTGGATAATAGATATACGGCCGAGGCCTGATTCTCACCATCTGAAAAATTAAATCTTGAATATCTACATGGGATGTAAATAGCCGTTTTAGACTTGAAAGGTTTTCTGTTTGCTTTGTTTTGCAATTTTGGGTTTCTTAACATACCCCACGAACACGCAAAGCCCACACTTCATCCTAATGTAATTCTAAATGTTTTCAAAAACAGAGTCTGTTTTCTAATTTAAAAATCTACTATGTGGAAGATAAACGGGGGCTCAGTTTACAGAACCAGTAACAAGTGTATGTATTTGTTGATAATTTTCATGAAAACTTGCAAATTATGTCCATTGGAAATCTGTTAGAGGGAACCATTTCACATATTTACCAAAAATTAAAAACCATTGGAAATTGATAGTTGCCGTGGTCAGAATTGCGCTTCGCACAATTTTGGTATATAATAGATGGCACTTCTATGATAACCATTCCCCTGTAAGGCGATTATATTAACGCTTCAAAGAAAAAATGAAGAAAGTATGGGAGTCTATACCTTTGACCTTATTTAGATAAAACATGGGTATGTTGTTTGTCAAAATACTGCATGAATAAGGAGTTTTTAATATAATTTGTTTCTCGGCGGCTTGTAATTTAGGGGGTCAAAGTTCAAAATCGCAGCATTTCCAGATCATGCCAGAAATGCATGCAATTTCAGAAAGGGTTTTTTATGGCAACCAGCACGAGATTTACCTGTGTTTAAAACACCATAATCTGGTTCCATCACGCTAATTCCAGTTAAATAGGAAAAACTTTGATACATACTTTATTTGGAATGGGAGGGGGTGAAATAAATATAGCTAGGCAAGTTCAAAGCTGACACGTCCGTCAAACAGTCCGGAGCACCATCGATTTGCCGACATATTTCCATAAAATGGCAAAATGCGGGATAAAAACACCCGCTACATGCAACTGGCGAAACCTCCTTCTGGTAGTGCTCTGTGAATACTGTCAGAGTAGTAATGGCACCATGTTTGACCTCTTTTGGTTGCTTTGTGAAATATTCATAAAAATGAGATTCACCTTTTTCAATAGTTGTAGGTCTATAATGGGTCATAATAACAGAGCCATCTTAAATTTTGTGATTTAGAATTATTGGAGCCATACAATAAAGCTTTGAATGTCCGAACCCAAGTCTCACATTAAACTGGTCCAGGCTATCACTGCATGGTGTCCATCAACTGATAATGAGATCACCACATTAACACTTTTGTCGACTTGTCTTGCTATACAAGCTCCTGCAACAGTTTTTTCTTATTGTGTTAACTTTATGGGTAGAGTTTGCATGTGAAGTACTGTGACATTTGCCGCAAAAACACATCGGACTTGTCCAAGAAGAAAATGCCAAGCCAGTTCGGTACTGAAGTAAATTTCCGAAAATATTTTACCCAGCACTTGAGTCATGTTTTATCGAAAGTACTTACTCGGGTTATTGTGTCCATTAAAATGCATGTGTGTCGCAGCTGGATCCATCAACACCATGGTGAAATGTACTGGGAAGATGGTGCGATACATAGAGTTGCGCCATCATGTGGTCACTGCATACAGTTATAAATGAGAGGGAAAAAGATTATCCTTTTCTTTTAAGACCAATGAACGGACCAATGCATGTCTCAGTAGTATAAAAAACTTACTTGTCAATTGCCTGTGTGGCTTTAGCTAAACTACGTAGGTGTAGATGGCATATAAGTCGATGGGTTTTCTGCAATCATTGACCACTATTATGTGCAGCGGTTCGGACAAAATTACCTTGGGCCTGACAGGATAAAACCTGTGGTTTTGCATGCAAAATGTAATCAAGCTTAGAATAATTTAGTGAATTGATATAACAGGCCAAATAGTCCCGTCCTTTATTACATAATGCTGATTTACTCAACCCAACGGTACACATTAGACAGTGTGATTACCATATCCAAACCGTAGTCCTAATGAAACAAATCCAAGTCAATTCCGACCAAAGGCAATGTTCCTTGGTATGTATAGCTGAAACATATAACTTTATAGTTCGTATTTACCCAAAAGAGACCAAAACGTAAGTGCAAAGGTCCATAGGGGGGAAAAAACCTTATCTAGTTTTCACATGACAGAATGCAAAAAGTTTTGTTTGAAATTATAGGCCTATTTCAGTAAATTGGCTTGAACAGTTGTATCATTCATGCACATACAGGACCATACAATTATGAAAAGGGACCAAAATTTGCATCACATCAGAGAATTTGTAAGCGGAGGTTCTTAACTTGTTGAAAATGTCTATAAGATTCAGTATTTAAAAAGGTACTACTTGCAACCACCATCTCAACAATGATCATCATCCATATAAGTCCACAAAGTGACACCAACACCAACATTAATCCATCAGGAAAGCCCTCTAGGCCTAAAATGACCATCAATAAGAATCTAAACAACATGATTATATAATTCGATGTGTTTTAGGCATGTAGTTAAAGATATGATGTTGTTTTAAAGGAGATAAACTAAGAGTATTTCAAAAAGAAAAGTGTTTGAATTTCCAAATATAGTAAGTACATTGGTTCAAATGTTAAACATTGGCCAGAAGCAAGTGACATTAGGCCTCAAATCATTAAAACGTAGTCAAAAATGCATGACAATAGTCAAAATTTGTAAGGATAGCAGTCACATTTCAAGTTGGTTTCCAGAAGTAATTTTGAAAAGACATTTAAATGTTCAAGATTGAAATGTTCCTAAAGGTAACTGTAAGTATAACTGTTTTCCTGTAACAGTTTTAAATTTTTTCATTTATAATAAGACGTAGTTCAACTTGTCAGTCAGTTGATTTAGATGTTAATTATTTATACAAAAGAGAGACAGAGAAAGAGTACATTAAACACTTTGAGCCAACCTGACATGACCTTCATAATAACAAACTATATTCAGCAGACAATTATAAAAAACAACATCAGTTTCACTACACTTGGAACACTTACTGCACTGCAATATGTGCAGAAAATGCCTGAATGTTCAAATTGTTACCAAATATATAAGGGTTCCATGAAAAGAGAAGTGGATAACAGTTTTCAATGATAGTGATGAGACCAAACCAAATACCAGTTTAACCTTGTCAGATTCAGGATCATTTACGAAATAGTAAGACATGCTAGTGTTCGTCGTCAGAAGGATCCATGACCAACAGTAATGAGATTTAAACGAATGAGAGTATCTTCTACCTGACTTGGAACAGGTTACCAACATATTGGCAGTGGGTTAAACCAGTTTTACGGGATCCCAATCCTCCCACTTTGGAAAACACTCACATTCATTTAAAGTAGGCCTAAAACAAATTTAGCCCTTAATGTTAATGTACGGTTATAAAAGGTAATTACCTGACCATAGTTCACAGACATCATCCAAACAATGACAGGACAATTAATAGTACAGAAACACATGATCCATATTCATTAATTCCAAACCCAACAATGACGGCAAAGAGATTTCAGACTTGCCAAAGCATCAACATTTCTTTTCCAATACCAATGTGAAGAAACAAATTTCATTCCTGACTTGAGACAGGCAGTCACCCATAAAAGGCAACTGGTGGTTTTAAACCAATCCTCTCAATCTTAGAAATATTCATCAATAACTGCAGACACTAGTTTTCCAAAATGTATAGGCCTAACCACCCAAAACACAAATTTCATTTCTTGTGCCAAAAATGAAAAGAGACTTGTTAGGCCTATCACCTTTTAGTTCTCCCGACTTGTCAGTCAGCTAAGTTTAAAGTAAAAGAGTAAAGTAGGCCTACATCGTTTTTGAGATATTTATGAATCTGTAACATTATAAGAATTTTAAGTCACACTACTATATTTACATTAGAATTGCGTAACATGTCAAAATTTAAATTTAAACACCAAAAAAAGTTTCCACGTGAACACAGGATAACTAAATTTGATACTAATATTATATTTATTATGAAACATGGTTAAGTTCTTCCATGTTCCATTCTCACTAGAAAAAACAGCACAATAGGCCTAAAAATTCATTACAAAAATATTACTCACATCAGCTGAGTAAGTATTCCTTACATTTTGTCACTATATTCAAAAGGATGAGAAAATAGAAGGCCTGTATTGTTCAACATGATGCCTGAGGACTTAAATGGTCCTTATTTCATTTTATATTTGTTGTAATTATAATAAATTTTATGTTCCAGTATTGAAAGTTCGATCAAGCTCATAATTTTTTTTATTTTTCATAATACTAATTTATACAAACGTGACGATATAGTTTTTTTAATTTAAACCCTAATATTTATGTTTGTGTGGTTCTCTCTCTCTCTCTCTCTCTCTCTCTCTCTCTCTCTCTCTCTGCCTTTTCTTCTTACCTATCCCTCCATCTGGTGCTAATGTTTCAGTATTAAACCATAGTCCCATTGTTTTCCTCCAATGATTTCTTCTTTACTTTTTCATAATAAACCAGGGCTAATTTCTCTTGTATGGGCAGTACTTTTGGTGCTGGACTTTGAAATTTTGCAATGTTCTCCACACTCAATAGCCCCAAATTTCAAAGAGGGTCGTACGGGATTGGAACCTGCTCTCATTAACCTGCACCACCAAAGGTCACTGAGAATCGGCTGCTATTTTCAGTCTTTCGTGTAACCAGTCGTGCATGCAGGTGGCACGATGCCCGAGGCTGGGTGTAAATAATAGTTCCAAGTGCCTTTTAAGATTTTTGTAGGGAAATTGACTTGGTTTCAAAACATTGCTTAGTAAAGGTAGCATGGTTTAAAATGGAGATACCATGTTCATTTGTGGTTTCTTATACAAGTCTGAAGAACAACTCACTCTGCGTCCTGCGTCGTGATTTCTTCTTCAGTCTTGCATAAGAAACCACTCCTGGTCGGGTTGCTCCTTATCATACAAGAATTCGGGCAGAATGGGGCCACCTGCCCACCACATAACAGAACAGCAGACCTGTCTCTCCCAAATTGATCGCCAGTATAGTCCTCAGTAGCATTTGGAGGTTACAGGTCCGCCTGCAGAATCGTGTGAAATATGCCGTCGTTATTGATGTACAGCACCGCCCAGGAACAAAAAGGTCCTTTGCAGGACCACTGCACGACTAACCCTGCCGCAGGTATACTCTCAAACGTGGCCAATGTCAAACAATGGGATTTTTAAAAAACATTTTGAATCCATGTACCTCAGTCCAACACCAGCGCAGTAGGAAGCCATGTCATCATTCATTCAATGGATATTTGATTCACAAGGAAAATACAGTTGTGAAGTGGCCGCCATGTTCTCCAGGAATCGTATGTGGGATCAGCTGGCCTTGTCCCAGGCTTCATTGGTTGTATTCTTCAAGGTTTAATCTTAGTTTTGCAAAGAGCCTAATAAAATGGAGTGTCTGACATCCTAGAAGGCGAGTTTATTTGTACAGCGTGAACCGATCGCATTTTTCTGAGTCTTTTATTAGAGCAGTATAACGTCTCTGACGAACCTGTCCATGTGAACAACACACATGCACACCCTTTATATATATATATATATATATATATATATATATATATATATATATATATATATATATATATATATATATATATATATATATATATATATATATTTATATATATATATATATATATATATATGTATGTATATATATACATACATATGAAAAACGGTTCCCAAAATCCCAAATTCTGCACATCCCACAGGGCAAACTATTTCCCCTGAGTTTTCTTAAAAAAGGAAAGTTTATCCTTATAATTATAGAACACAAACAAGAGGCACAGATCAATAATACTGATACAAGGCAACATTTTTAATGGAAAGACATCAAGTAAAAGATCATCGTCGTAAGGTACCATAATGCAGATGAGAAATACTTGACAACAGAATTTTCAGATTAAGGTACGAGAGACCATTAATTTCTGCCCGTTTATTAATACTTTTACTCAATAGAACTAAGTTTGAAGAACGTAATCTTTCAATAGCTTTCCAAGAAAACCGGCCGGCAGCAATTGGTAGCTTTAAACACCGTTAAAAGCTTGAGATGAATGCAGCTTGGCAGGCCAGTTTGGTGCTTCATTTTGTGATTTGGCACAGCCACGTCCTGCGTCTTTGTGCAGTTCACAAATACCCGACTCTTGCTCGTTAGCGTTTTGCAATTAGTACAATCGGATAGGAAGATAGCCGGTCATCTGTTCTTTCTTTGTATCGTTTTCGGAACAATTGAATATGACTGCTGGTTTTTGTTTTCTCATTTCCACATCACATCTTTAAACTCATACTAGGTGCTGCAATTTGCAAATATACCAGTGGTACACAGTACATATATACAATTGTATTTATTATTGTGGTACATTACATTATCCGTATGCAACCATAGACATTCTTTTTGAACATTATAATGTAAAAACAACTATCAATGTTCGTAAGAAATGTTTCAACATTTTTATCATTTTTGACTCAGTACTTTCAGTATGCGGGGGTGGGGTGGGGGTGGGATGTAAACGGACCTGTACACTTCTACAGATAATGGAAAATGTGGTCATTTGTAACCCAAATTTTGTGATAGTTTGACATTATTTCTTGGAAGATCATTATTTTTAAGTACTACGTTAGGAGGAGGGAGGGGGTTATGCAATTTAGTACCCTAAGTACTGATTAAAAAATTGATGATAATGTTGAACCATCCCTGAGATAAACTACACGTTTACATATAACAATATGCAATATATAAAATTCGTCGTTCTTTTTAGACATTCCCCATATATATGTATACATATATATATATATATATATATATATATATATATATATATATATATATATATATATATATATATATATATATATATATATATACCAGTGAGGTTTGTACAGGCATAACCTGGCCTGTGGTTTTGCTAAGAAGCTGTTTTAGCACAAATCTGTTTCATGTTATTATATATATTCATTTGATATCACATTAAAGGATAATGTATGAACATTAGATTCAATGCAAAAGCTAGAGACAGTACCTTGCTTAGACGTTTGTAGTGATTCCATTGAAGGACTGTCTATCCTTGCATTACGAAACAGACTTGCCAGTTCTAACCTAAACTTTCTACCAGTTAGTGCGTACAGGAAGAAATTGATGCAATTGTTGGCGTACATCAACAGGTTGGCTACCATAGATAAAAGGTAATGAGTGGCCTTATCTTGTTGAGTACGCACCCAGAAATTACGAGCCAGAAGAATCGATATACCAGGGGTAACAAGAAGAAGGAACGTGAACGAGACACTGAGACACATGGCAGTTAACTGTCTCAGAATTGACGAATGCACGTGACATTTTGTCATCCTTTTGGTCAGCGCTTGCATTGTGCGAATAGCGCGTAGTATGCAAATATTACACACCACAATGAATACAAAAGGGACAAACGAAACAGTTACTAAGGCTATCCAAGGTCTTATGGTAAAGCGGAAATAACGGAATTCCGGAATGGTAGTGCACTGATCCACAAAGGTTGTGTTCCCTCTGTGAAATGTATATTCCCCTTTACTTAGAAAAGTACTAAAATTTTTCGCTAGAGCTAGGAAAAGAAGCAGTGAGAGACACGCTCTCGCTCTTGGCAAAGAGCACACATTCTTTTTCTTGAGTGGAAAACAGACGGCAACCAAACGATCAAATGTCAAAGCACATATCAGCCATGTAGCGACATCTGACGAGAAGAATAACAGGAATCTCTGAATCTTACAAATGGATTGGTGGCTTTTTGTTATGTCTGTGTCGGTGAGACCACGCACCCATATTGGGATGACCCCAAACACCAGTACAAATGTGTCAGATAAGGCCAACATGCTTGCATAGAAACTGCAAGTGTTGGCACGCATTGACTTTTTGTTGAAGACAATAAATGATAAAGTGTTCCCAATTAATCCAACAACAAAAAGAATAGGACAGGTGTATACACAGATTAATTTGGCCAACTTGTATTCCTGGTATCTCACTGTCGTTAACCCGTTGGTCTCAGCTGTTGTATTTTTGTGGAAAGAAAGGTCCAGATGAGAATTATTCCTCAACCTGAAATTATCTGTGAGAAGACTTGTCATCATCTCAGGGGTTGATGATACCGTCATGATGGCAGATGATCAAACAAAACGTGGTTCTGTTGAGTCTATGAGCTCTGAAATCAATCAATCAATGAATAAATAGATATTTGACGACTTTTTTTTTTTTTACATCGGTGCCTCCCTAAAATCACATAAGTAAAACGAAACGTTTTAAAAAACGGCATGTGTTGTTACAATTGCAAATTGTCAAATGCACAAAAAGCGAGCTTAGTGCCACTGTACTTGATTTCCAGACATGATTTCCTCTGGTTATCTGAAACTAACAGTCACATAAAGTGCTTTGGAATGTGCCACGTGGAGAGTGAAATGACTTAAAATGTATTCCACAAACGACCCTACAAACAAGCTAAGACAGAAAGTTTCATATATCCACATTGAACAAACAATCAGAGCTGGGTGGAAAATGCCGCGTGTTAAATGTAAAATGAATTGCAACATATAACGTTTTTGCAGCCGAGTTTACAATGACAAAAGTTTATCCTTTCCTGCCTAGGTGTCACTCTTTTTTATTCTTAGTTTTACCTGTCATTCTGGTTAATCAATAATTCAAATACGTTTTTGCCACCGGCTATACACCCCTTTAGAGTTCTTCTTGTGTACCTGATCATACTTTGCAATTCAGCGTACCTATAAGCTTACTGACAGATAGTCGAAAGCGTTCACAATGCTAACTGTATCGTCCGCCGCTTCTTGTCAATGATTGTGGAGAATCTGTGACCAGTTATTTTGTCGGTGCTTAGTTATTACACGGACAAGCAAATAATCAGTGACCATTACTTGTCAAGACTGATATCCAAATTCAGTCCAATGCGGAATCCATCCAAATTTGACCTGTAAACATGAACACGACCAATAGCATTCAGGTTATGAACATTCACCAAGCCATTAATCTGCCATCAACTCCAGACGGGCAATATCCAGAAAATAATCAAGAATATCATAAAAAATAGAAGCGGACAACATTTTCAATAATGTCAAAAAGAGTGCACTAAATATTCTGTAATCAAGATTCAGCCATCATCAAAATCGCCAGCTATTAAACATGTCATGTCCAAATCCATTTTGATCAAGATAGACATGCACCAGACATGGATATGGTGTGGAGGAAAACATCTCTCTCCTGACAAAAGAAAGGTTCTAACTAAAAGTTAGTAGTAGCTTAAAATCGTCTTGATGCATGAAACTCTCAACTTTTACGCGATGTCTTGCTCCATACATATACCATTAAATTGCTGAGTACAATTAATACTCGCTCACAACCGCATTTATCTAACTTTTTAAATCCGCCTTCTATTTTAAGTAATAAGGACTCCTTTAAAGAGGCTTCTAATTTTGCTCTTGTATGATGGAAACATCTTTGCTTACTAGTATGGCTGACCACAATTTTATCATACCACCAAACTCCCATAAAAAATCCTCATTCACCACTTGTCCTTGTGAAGTTCTCACTATGGACACCAGGAGGAACAACAGATGATGTGAGCATGTTCTCGTCTATTAAACGACTTTATAACCTCCACAACACACAATATAATGTCACCAGGTGTACATTTGATGTTAATGTTAAAATTCTTTATGATAAGATTTTGCTCTGACCCAAATTCGTGCATAGAAGATTGGGATTCACTTGTCGCCAACCTGTTAGCAGCGGGAGGAGACAAATTTCAGTCACATTATTGTTACTTACAGATTTAAGGTCATGTAGTTTTTCTTTTCTCTAACCGTGGACGGCATGAAAGCAACTTTTGCAAAAGTTCCTGCAACACCCTTCATGAATGTGATAAATTTAATATGCCCTTGATCATATCACCAAGGGATTCCCTGTTGATTTTCCCAATTTTACTGATAAAAAGAAACAAAATTATACATCTGTTTCGTGTGTTGTTTTTTTTCCCGAAATATGTCATGGCTTTGTTATTGCAGTCCAGCATCAGGTGAATTGAAATTGCTGATACATTTTAGCTTCACGAGGCCAATGATTAAAGTAGGCTTTGGCCAGAATATGACAATTAGTGGCAAAGAAATACCTGTATGAGGCCAGGAGTCAGTCGCAGATCTCTACTACCAGTTATCAGATTTATGAGTGGGCACGGTCAATTTATCTCCATGTTACCATTGAGCAGTGTTCCATTATTTCACCTATTTGTATAATGATTAACCAACAAAGTTTGGCACATAAAAGAGAATATGTCTCTGCCAAAAAAATTTTAAAATCTCGAAAATGACGATTTGCTTCATTCTTGGTTATATATTGTCTATAAATGATATTTTTGATTCATTTTAGAATAAAAGCAAGTGGTCATACCTTACAAAAGTACGACTGTCAATCAAAGGCAATCAATCTTTTTTATTTCAAGTCGGCTTTGAATACAATAAACGTTATCAGATATAGATTGCTATTTTCATCGACAATGAGACAATTGAAGAGACAATACAATTAAAATAAATTAACATAAACAGCTCATATATGTGTTTGTAAACAGGTATCTGCCTTAAAAAAAGAATCACTTTCGCATATGTGACTGTGGCGAGTAATATTAAAATAAATCGCAGAACACTTTTCACATTTACACCTAAAATCAATAAGTCACTTACAAATACAGATAAAGAACACTTAAAAGTTAGCAACACACCAATAAGACATGCAAACGATATTGACTATCACAGAGTTCAGAAGTGAATATATATATATATATATATATATATATATATATATATATATATATATATGGCAAACACACACACACGCACACACACACACACACAAACCCTGGTTGGCATAATATGGGCTGTTCTGTAACGTGGATAGCATAGCTAAGAGTATGCTTAAGCGTTCACGCAAAACCAAAATGTCCTGAAAATGAGATAAAAGCCACAAAAGCGTGAAAAGTGTGTCTGATGTTGGGGTACCTATTGGCATTATGAGGGGCCACTGGCAACACGGGGATCAATCCATGAATACATAATGCCAAGGTGTACAGGTGCTCACAACTCTCTGAAATTGGTAGAGGCAGGATCATTGGCATGTTGTTGACTGATCTTTCCCAGTTTGAGGTTTCCAGGAGAATGAGGTACTGCAAGTCAGCAGTACAGAGGTGGTGGGACTGTTTTCAAGAGGACGCAAGATGAAAACTGGATATGAAAGACCAAGACTCTCAAACGGGAGGGACAGCTGTTACCTGGTATAGTACGAAAAAGGCACACAGATTCCTTTCAACAGAGAGGTTTCGTCAGCAGTAGCGCCAGGCCTGCAACATTGAAGCATCATAGCATACAATCAACAGGAGACTGGCGTTAGCCAAACTGAGGTCTTGCCACCCTGCCATCTGCCCCTCCCTCCTGCACACGAGGCAGCATGGGTACAATGATGCCAGGAACATGCTGGCTGGGTCAGAGATCATAGGAGGAGTATGATGGATTTGGACAACCCTAGCTTCTGCCTCAATTTTCATGATGAGAAGATGCTAGTTAGACATACCTTCAGAGAGAATTCAGGACTTTCCTCCATAAGTGGAGCCACTGTGCACAAATGCTTTCTTGCCTCCATTCACCAGAGAATCCCCTTTGGGGGGCAAGCCTGCTTGATTGTATATTTTTAACATGGGCACCTAGCCAGGAACAAACCTCGGGTGATGGGAAAATATGAATACATGTTCAGATAGCTGTGCATATGAAAAGAGTGTGGCAGCTCAGCTTCAACAATGTTTACACAACAATGAGAAAAGGGAAACTTATTGCAGTATATGAAGGCAATTTTGGGAAAACAAACTGCATTTCCTCAGTGAAATGCTAGCAAGTACCTTGTTCTGAGTTTATCTTTTCAGAGTGTGCACATACATAAATGACTGGTGAGTAGCCACCGTTGACTATGCTGCTGCATGGTAGTGAGCAGACATTCCTCAATGTCAAAATGTACTCAGTGCATAGGTGTCAAAAACTATGCAGGTAATTGACTCAATGTGCCCAGTGATTTTCTCACCTCCAATGCCTACAGAAAGCCCCTTTGCTGGGGTAAGACTACTTGCTTGGATAGTGTTAACATAGGCACTTTCCTCAGGGCAAGGTTTACATGTTAAAATACCTTGAAGATCTCGGCTGCACAAGTTTAAGTATGGCAAGAAAATGGCCTCTAAACTATTCATGAAACCTTTCATAAAATGTTGAACTTATAACAATAGGTTAAGACTACTTTAGGGCAGTAAAGCTTGCCTAATCAGTGACGTGTCTGCCATAACTGAAACAATGGAGTTTTGCCCTTTAAACACCCCACTTGTATGAATAGTAATATCCCACAGAGCCATATGCTGTGGAATCATGAGCACAGACTGCCAAAATGTATTCAGTTTAAAGGTTTCACAAACTACTCTGGTGATTAACCCCACAGGTGCCAGAAACCAACTGACACCTATGCAAGTGTGGGTGGTCAGTACACAGATACGGACTACCCTATGAGGGTCTCAATAATTTTGCCTGTAAAAAGTTTCTGACATCTTCAAATTGAAAATTCCCGGTACATTACTGATGTTGACAGGCATACTAATCAAAAAGTTTTACAATTTATGTTAATGTTTCTATAATTGATCTCAAATTTACTTTAAAGATTGGTACTTTTAGCATGCGTTACCCTATGCCCACAAGTGTTCACCCCCGCAATGCCCTCTCCAGTCTGCTGGAGGTGAGAAAAGTCTATGCTTTGCTGGTTCTGTGAAAGGAGTCAATTGTGGATGGATGTATGGCAGAACATGACCACTATGAAGGAGGCAGCCTCATGATGTGGAGGGGGTATGGCAGTCATGGCGACAGCCAGAAAGGAACACATCATGGTCAATGGGACTGTAAGAGGCCAGCTGGCAGAGTGGCTGACAGACCAGCGAAACCATCATATCCAGGCTGAAATAGCCAAGACCACCAGCTGCATGCCAAAGAGGTTCCAGGCTTGTTTGAAGAAGCGTGGCTGTTACAACTACCACTGATGCGTGCAGCCTTCAAAGAAACAAAAATGTCTTTTACAGGACCACCACATCCTCCTAAAAGACACTGGTACAATAAAATATACAAACCCCTCACACATACCCAATGTTGACAAACTGGGGTGCCTGATTTCTGACTGGCAGTGTAAGATATTTTCAAATTTTAAATGTTCCTTTATGGCTGTGGGGATCTGATGAGGAAACGCAATGGACTTGCAGTCATTGACTTTAATATTTAAGCATAAATAGGACCAGGCTGACCTTACACTTCCTAATTTATTGGTATGGCAATCCATTGTCGGTGATTTATTGAAATGCTGAAAATCTTTTCATGAGTAATAGAGTTTTCATGGTTCACGAAAATCACGTTTTGGTTTCACAGCACACGAACAATTAGAAAAGATTCAATCACATTTCACGAAAATGCCTTGTTTCCCCCTACATGTAAATATGAGAAATGAGAATGTCCCTTTTACAGAAGCTGGAAAATACATTTGTGTAATGTATAAGCCGACGTTGTCTTTGGAAATGCAAATACAACTGTTTGCAAAAGGGCATTTTACCATCTGCACAATTAATCCAGGGTGCAGGAACACTTCAACTTAGATTGTGCATCAAACTGAGTGCTTATGAATATTACATCCAGACTTCTACAATGCCGTGGTCTGTGGTAACTTAACAATTGACTTTGTAATGTACAGAATATCGACTCTGACAAACCATACATAAAACTTCATTGAATAAATCCACCTCTAGCAGATATAGCACACACTACAAACTCGAGTGCCATGGTTACATAAGAAGAGTGTCATGGACCTGGGGAAGTGCTTATACATACTGTGTAAGGGATGCCATCATTAGTTCAATTGTGCGACGAACAACTTAAGTAGCTTAGTATTGAGACAGACCCCCCCAAAAGAACTTAAGTTGGCCTTGCATTGAAAAAGCATCTTAAACTCAAAGGCATCTTAACTCTTTCAGTGCCAAGCGCCAATTAAAGTCGTTCTATTTAACTCAAACTATTCTGAATTATCATAAGGATCCCACATTCGTATTCCTCATAAAAAAAAACTTTTTAAAACAGATTAATCACGTGTTTGTCGGCAAATTTCTGTATATGCGGGTGATTTGGGTTTACTTGAATATTCTTGGAGAAACAAAGTTTTTATTGATATTTGTTTGCTATTTGATGTACGGTCTTTGGCAATGTTTTTCCAAAAAATAGCGGACATTATCTATTTTTTTTTCAGGAGCAAGGATGTTCGGCTATTAACTTATTAGAAAATTTTGGTGGTGTGAATTCAACTGACAATGCTTTTACTGCTTTCAATGTTTGCGTCAATTATTGAGAGATTAAGGAGGTGATGAAGCAGAACACAAAGCTGTTTCTCGAACTACTAAGATTTCCCTTGGTACTTTAATAAATATCGAGGATATGACAATATCTGTAACTGGTGACAAAATTTATGAAATTCAATTAATTTTGAAAAAAGGTTATCTCAAAGAGCGGCTTTAACTCCAGGCACTTACTTTAATTTAACTTCAAACTTCAGGACATTCATTATGTTCTATTGTTTTTCAATTAAAGCTTCCTACTTTCGACTCCAAGCACTGCTTGTAGTTGTGCATAATTTGTTATTAAGTCATTCAAATCTTTGGATTCTGTACGGGAATTTTTACATGCACTTGACTTGTTACATTTATTGAGTAGTCATGCTTGTCAATTTATTGACAGAGCATCCATTATTGTTGAGAGATGTAGAGTTACAGAATGTAAGTCGACGCAAAATGTAAATTTTACATTTTGCATGAGTTATTTTTGGTGGAAAACGTAAAGAAACGTAAATAACCAACAAGCTTTGAAACCACAAAGTGTTAAGTCAATGCAAAATGTAATGAAGCAAGTTAACAGTGATCCATGGTGAAACTCTGGGGTATGGTCATGATTTTAGAAAAAATAAAGGTCTGCATCTTATGGGTGCCATGGGCACAGAATTTCTCTTATGTTGGATTCGTATTTATAAAGAGACTTATGATATTTTGTCTTCATGTAAATCTGAAGTGTGGCATCTACTCCAACATTCACCATTGATGTTCCACATTAAGAAGAATATTGAAAATGGGGAGCAAATGGTTAACTGTTCGAGTTTGCTCAGTGTTCCAGTTCACCCTGAAAGCGCCTACAGATCTCATGTGTGTAAAACTGACGATGATCACCTGATTTTATTTCTGAAGAACTTTTAAGTGCTTTAACGCAATAAAAAATCTGAAGTTATGATACCCAAACATCCTTACATTTTGCCTGTCTTTTCATTTTGTAGCATAAAACTTTACGTTTTGTGTTTTGTTACATATAGTGTTAATGTAAAATGTAAAATTGTTAAGGCAAAAACTTTACATTTGCATTCACGTTACATTATGTAAATCTCGTCAAATATGGCATTAACTGAGTGTTTAATCTTGAGCAGCCTGCCGTTTGTGTATATTTCATGTTCGGAATGAGCGGGACTCGAACATGCAACCTTTGGCACCAGTCGCCTAGCTGAAATGGGAAACGCACAGATACACTCGCCCAAATCCCCATTGTTAAAAAAGAATGGTTCAATGGGTGTAGTTATGTGCGAGTGCCATACCAACACGGTTATGCAGTACAAGACTGAGTCGGCATTTATTTCCCGAATCGGGGACTTAAATCCACCAGCATTAAGGAAATGCCGAAAATATATATTTTATGTTCGGAACGAGCGGGACTCGAACCTGCAACCTTTGGCACCAGTCGCCTAGCTGAAATGGGAAACGCACATATCCACTCGACTAAATCCCCATTCTTAAAAAGAATGGTTCAATGGAGGTAGTTATGTGCAATTGCCATATCAACACGGTTATGCAGTATGAGAACTGAGTCGCCATTTATTTCCAGAATTGGGGACTTAAATCCACCAGCATTAAGGAAATGCCGAAAATATATATTCTATTATAAAAAAAAAATGTAATTTTAATGGAGCATTCTGTTTTGAACACTGAACTATTTGCACATGGTATCTAAAAATACAAAAGAAAATGAATTCAGTTCAAACATGTACTTCTGTCTTTCGTGCTCCTGTGTTGATGGTATTGAAATAAAAAAAAAGCACAGAGAGATACCCGTTACGGCTACAGAAAGACCGCCAACGATGCCCCACAGTGACAGACGCAAATAAGTGTGATATAATTTCTATTGGGTTTGTTTTTTCCAAACATCTATTTTGTGGAAGGGAAAACTAAATGGGCTTTTACCCTCTGTCCCCTTTACAAGGGTAATTAAGATTTTCATAGCTGCACAGTGATCTTTTGACGTTGCCCATCAATACATGAAAAATTCAGGAGAGAGAGAGAGAGAGAGAGAGAGAGAGAGAGCAGGTACAAAGTTTTCTCTGAGCTGATACTTTGATGTACCTTCTAGTCTTAATATAGACACCATGTGCATTTATCCTGTTTTTTGTGAAGTGTTTCAGCTTGCATGAAGGTAGGTGTTAATTTAGGTAATGTTCTGTACTGAAGTAAGATATTTTAAACATGCAAGAAGTCCTGAGTTAACTTGATTCCTTATTCTCTCCATTTATTTGTATTGCATAGAGATGGGCACATCGAGAGCAGTTTTAGAAGCATATTTGTTCCACCAATATGTTATTCATGAACTTCCTAGATTGAACTTAGCTAGTAAGTTCTTAGCATATAAAATACCAGCACGAGGAATTTGCCTGAAACAGGAGATACCAAGCTGTCTATATTATGAGTGTGTAGGTGTGACCGGTATTTATCTGTAGAGCACATATAAATGATGAGTAAAGGATATTGGCCTAATTTACATTTCAACATGGCCACTGAAGACGTTTGGCGCACCTCTAAAGGACGGTCACAAATTTTATGTGAACCCGCCCTGTAGGCACACGGTCACATAATTCTGTTCTGATTTAGAGTACGGATCACATAAAGGACCCATATTTCACTTCCATCTGTGGCTACTTGTACCACTAAATTATGAAATAATTTGGTGTCCATTTAGTCAGTGTGGTCATGAGAATCAAGTATTGCAAATTAAACAATTTTTTCACTTGTCTTGAGTTTTGTACTAGCCAGGTTGGATTAACTAACGCGTCAGATTCAATGCCAGATAGCAGTACCTGTGGGTAATGATAACTTCACAATGTCTGAAGATGAATTTATATTTAGAAAATTCTAGTCCTCTTTTGGTAACAATGGCTACGAACCCGGTCGTTTATTGGCGCCAAGGAACTAGAAATTAGTGGTGCCACTGACCAGGGTGAAGTCATGGAAGCTGCTTCATTTCAAACCAACATACTTTCAGTGAACATTTAAACATTTATACTTGCATACTTCAAATCTGCGTTCAAGTGGTCTTAATGTGATGACATGTACAATATTTTTTCCATCAGAGTATTTGTGAGCATATATTAATATATATATCATCGTTGTTATGCACGAAAATATGCAAGTATTCCATGGCAAATCACTTCACGTGCACTATCTCAAACATTATATATATATTTTCAGTCCAAATATGTAAACATGAAAAGTATCTTAAAGCCCTTGTGTTGCTCTGCTAATTACAATTCTTCTATGTTTACATGCATCAGTTCATTTTCTTTGTGAATTTTAAGTGTGGAATCGACTCCACTGTCAGTCAATCTAAATTTCTCTGAGCACAATTCACGAGGTTGGTGTTAACTTGTGATAAAACTTTATTTCAAAACTCCGCTGTTTAAATCCATTTCAAAATTCTTGTCTTTACAATGTGCCTGAAAACCCTGTTCGTACCCACGTTTAACCACAAACGTGTTATGATAACAAAATAAAATTCTCATTCCATCTATCTTGAAAGGCAAGCACTGGACATACACAACAACAGGGAGTAGAGATAGCCACCCTCAGAGTATGAAATGAAGTCTTCACACCTAGTAAATAAGTTTAGTTTAAATATATTTATTTCATCTGGATGACCCTGTAGTACATCGAATTGACAAATAAATTGAACTCCCCAGAACCTGAAGACACAAAACGTTTTCATGTCAAACATGACATTACTATTGTTGCTAAAACGTTTATCACCATTACATAAGAGCATGTTTCAACACCACTCTGATTATCTAATATTAACAAATACAGTGTTTGATTGGCATGAAAACTCAGCATTTAGTTGCTCTGAAGAAATCCATAATACAAATAAATTATTGAAAATACATAAAAGTTTGGCATTTAATAGTCTGGCATCTATGGCGAACACATGAAATCTTTCGGGTATTTGAATATTCTGAAGATCAGATGAATCGTTACTGCCATAGAGGCATATCTCGGCAAGCCTATCACTACCAATATGCATAATAAGCTTAAGGCTAGCCCTGGGAGCAATTGTATGACTAACTTTCTTGAATAATTTTGTTCTGTGAGCAATGTTATTTGAACAGAAAAATAGAAATTATGTCTTAAGAAGGGTAAGAACAGGCAAAAGATAGGTCTGGCAGGTTATTCACTTGGTAAAAGTCGGTGTTTATTCTAAAGTACCAAGGCATAATTGGGTACGACAGACATTAGAAAATCTATCACCATGAAGGTATATGTCAGGAACACTATCTGTTGCCAGCTTCAGTTTAGATTTAAATGTTTGTAAGGAAAGGGATTATCTAATGTCTGATGGAAGGTTACTCCAGTGTCTAATCACATCTAGGAGAACAGGTCTGCCCAGACGTGGCGTTCTACACATAAATGCGTCTTATGGACCTTGAAGAGTTGGAAAGCACGGCCAGAAAGAGAAAGGTGTGCTACCTTAGACATTTAAGAAGGAGTCAGTCTGTGTTACGTTTTGTACAAGCGGATAAGTTTAAGTTTAGACGAATTAACGAAAATATAGTTTGACCAGAGATTTGCAAGATACTTTATACTTTAATCTTCTGAGTAAGGCGATTCTTCGACTAGCTTTATTAGTAATGCGTGTGATACGGCCATGCCAGGACAGGTCATGAGTCAAGGTGATTCCTCGATGTGAATGACTTTCTGTCTCCAGTTTTCGAGACCCTCCTAGGAAAACAGGTGAATGATGAGGGTTGACACACTTTGTGGCAATATTAATGATAGATTTTGTGGCATTGAAGATCACTCTCCATAGCCCAGCCCAATAGTGTATTACAGACAGATTGGAAGTTGGTTGGAGTGATGCTTGTACAGATTTCAAGTATGCTTGTGTCGGAGACGAGTAGTCTTACGTCACATTTGCGATTGTTAGCTAGACTATTTATGCATTTTAACAATAAGTGAGGGCCCATGATAGAGCCCTGCGGCACCCCAGCCTCGATACGTAGCCAGGCTTGCCTATGAATGGTAACTCATTGAAAGTGATTAGAAAGATAGTTTTCAATCCAAATAAAAACATTAACAGTTTACTGGACCTCTGAATACTTCGGTTGTTGGAATGACAATATTTATATAGTTCTTAGCAGGGGGTCAATTTGCCTGGGGGTTAGGATGTGCGTCACTGGTAGACTGGTAAAAAAGGCAAAACTGACAGTATATGTTGTAGGCATGTGACTCCCAATAGAGTCATACTTCTTGCAACAAAAAACAGGAACCAAAAGAAAAAGATTATTTCGGTTTAAGCAGTGCAGCTGGAGCAAAAATATTCAATGGCAGGTAGCCAGCATGAGATCAAAAAGTCCAATTACAACTGGATATTGGTCAATACAATGCCCTATGAGGTAAAACAGAAAAGCAGAAGGAAACCACGCTATCTCTGGCATATTTAATAGCAAAATGTTTGATAAAAGGCAAATTATAATTGTCAATTGGGGTCTAAGATGAATGTGAAAAGCTGAGTCTAAAAGCAAGTGAATAGCACAGAATAGAGGTGATTGTTTTGCGGTGGGAGAGCAAACTTCCTATGGTAACAAGACGAGTAACACAAAAGTTGGAAAAGAAGACAAAGATATCGTGAGTAAACACAAGAACAGTGGTAGTTGCATTGTGGGGGTTGAAAGTAAAGATTAGTGAGAGTTATCTGGCCAAAATATAGTGTAGGTACATGGCCGTGAACAAAGGAAATTCACAGATATATGGATACGCATATGAACACTATGTAGAAAATGTGCCCTCACATCTTGTCATAAGAACATGCCAGAAAAGTAACAAAGCATGTGAACTCTTACGAGTATAGCAATCGGTTCCAATTTACAAATACAGATTAACATGTTTCGCAAGTGCATGTAAATCAAATCCACCATACCAGGCCATCACGTACACCACATTGATACCATATGCATGATGTACATTAATAGTAATAGTCACTGTCTTCACATGAGACATAAAACTAACATGTCATAAGGTATGAAATAATAAGCTCTTTCAAACTAACACACAGTGGCTTGTCATAAATATGCACCAATGAATGGGGTTTTTTTTGAAGGGCACTATATACCAGCGTATGCAGTTAACCTGTGCAGCAAATAGTACGATAATGGTGACGAAAGTATTTTGGAATGAAAAACATTTTGAAAAATATACGACATGTTCAACAGTACATGAATTAAAGGTCTTAAAACCCAAATAACCTGAATGGTTTTCGAAGTAACACCAGTACATGTAAAGGTAACCTGGACCAAGTCAAATTTGCGATACTTTGTAGAATGGAAACAAATTAACATGAGTATAATGCTGAGTAAGCAATTAAATACGACTTCATGAGCATGATTAGTGAAATATATGATGGAGGCCAATGTTCTTTACATTTTCGGCCGATGATAGTTTTGATTCCAGGTAAACTTAGAATTATCTGCGAAATTTGTAATCGCTTGACTCCACCTTATATGCGTGATATCTTCCCTGAAACTCCACTCTTAGCTCTGGATCATACCACTGGTCATCGACCTGACATATATCCTTTCCAAGCAAGAACACCCCCATTTGGAAAATTCGTTTTTCCACCTACTGTGGAAACAGCTGCCCTTTGTAATTGGTAAACATGTTTTACTTAGTTTCACTCAAAACTAAAATTTACCCTGTAGCAGCCCGTTCAATGCTGAACACTTTTTACTTTTGTTAAGTATCACATTGTTAAATAGCTTACAAAGCTCTCTCATTTGTTTGTAATTGACGTGGTTAATTTGCCTCTGTGCTCCTACGGGACGACTATCGGAAACACTCTACATTACTTTTTTCATGTCGTTTATACCAAAACTTAAAGGTTGATCTAACTTGTAAAATTATACCATTATCACCATACACTACAGCAACGTCTTTTTATAGAAACAAAGCCTGTCCTTCAGACGATAATTACCTTATATTTGCAGCATTTCGCGAGCATTTTGAGAAAACAAAGAGATTGTTAGTGTGTAGTGCATGCTATACGCATCGATATCAGACAATGTGAACAGTATCTGAAATTGTTTAGTTATATCAAGTATAAGCACTAGCCTCACTATATGTCCTTGTCTTTTATAGTGTTTCTCTCTTAAGCGTTTTGGTATGAACCTGTACGTCCCGTTAACATGTTGTCTTTTTTCTGAGACGTGTTCCATTACGGTTTCCCTGTTCCCCGAAAGCTCTCTTTTAAATATATGTTTAAATCAAATCAATCATGTTGAGTGCACAATTTTTGTGTAAAGGTTTTCCATGCTAACACAGCGGGATGTTATGTGATATTTAAAAAGAACCTATTTTGTTTTTTATGTATGCATGCATGTATGTATGTATGTATGTATGTATGTATGTATGTATGTATGTATGTATGTATGTGTGTATGTATGTGTGTATGTATATATGTATGTATGTATGTATGTAGCATTCTTAAAGAAACTAAATTTGTGTCACTCTTTACATGTTCAGCTTAGTTACAAACTGTGGTTAATTAGGTTTCAGAAACTGTGCGATACATGTTGAAATCACGCTAGTATGCAACGCTTTGATTTTGTCGCTGTGCCAGACTTCCACTCTAAGCGATCGTGCCACTGTTTTAAATGCATATACCTGATCTTTTTACTTGCGTTGTAATAGCTTCTCTAAACCTTACCTGCCCATGTGAGTCCTTCTCTTACGGTATGTTAGGGCCGCAGCTAACACCTTATGAGATGAAATTTCCTTGAACCGACATGCCACAACGGCAGGCGAATGTACTTGTTAAACAGTCAAATTGGAGCTGCTTCATTCAATGTCCACATTGATGAGAAATCTCCATCGTTGCAGTGTGTTAAATAAAAGATGGCATGAGCCTTGGCAAACAAGTGAATTTACATTGACCCAATCCACGATCATTGACACTTTGATAAATTTTTTTATGTTTTATCTCCCATCAATGGCTTGGAAAGGCATAGCAAGCACAATTTAGTATCATAAGAATCAGGATTTTCGATTAATGGTGGCAATTATACATGTCTTATTTATGTCTAACAAGAGTGGAATCCTAGACAAATATTTGTCCTGTAATAAGATCCACAAGCAGCAAAAGATAGTGGATTCCTTTGCTCTTAAGTTGGATTGACACAAACATAGATATATTTGAACGAGACGACACTTTACAATAGCAGAGCTAGATGGATGCCTGAAGGCACGAATATACACGCTTTGGTAAGTCATTCCTCGAGAGTGACACCTATATACTTTAGTGCATTCCGTGAACTCAAGTTTCGTTTCTATTACAATTTGAATGAGTTCCAATACCATGTTACCGAAAATACAATACTACAAAAGGCCAAGTCGAGAATACTATATCAGTTGACTGACCAACGTACTCTGGCGGGTGAATCCTCGTTGTTCGCACACGGAGTCATCCGCCACAGGAAAAAGGCCAATTAGGTGAACAGTATAACTCGACGCGGCCAGTTTTATCTTTGTCCAGAAATTATTGGATTGAGTTATTGCTATAAATTTGAAATAATCAAAAAAGTCAAACCTTAAAAATTTATTTTAAACGCAAACCATAGACCATGTTCATCCTCCCAAATACAGCAAATGACTACACACTTGGCGAATAGATATATTCTGTCAGTTTCTGTAGGACGATATGTGAAAGTATATCCTTTAGTGTGCATTACACGCTTTTCTCTGGGCAACACAGCTGTAATTAATGATTAACACCATCTCTGCAAAGAATTCTGAAGCGGTTCCTATGTGTTCATGCACCGCTGTTGTCCCGCGTCATCACCAAAAAGCTGAAGATTCAACTACATGTGTCCTTTTGAGTCAATAGCCGTTTCGGACAATGGATATAAGACCGACTCACTTTTAAAGCTAGTTCTTGTAATTTGTGTGCTACCCCTGGACGACAGTCTGGAAGTCAGAGCAGGGCTGGTATTACTGAATAATGTCCTTAATTCCAACCGAAACTTTGCTCCGGTAAGAGAGTAGAGGAAGAAATTGGTGCAGTTGTTGCAGTAGATTAACAAATTGGCTACCTGTGAGAGAAGATAATCAGTGGCCCTGTCTTGCTTAGTGCGTACCCAATAATCACGCACCAGAAGAATGGAAATTGCCGGCATTACAAAGAGGAGAAACGTGAAAGACACACTCAAACACATAACTGTTAACTGTATAAGATTTGAAGAGTCAGCCTGATTTTGTGTCATCTTTTTGCTAAGCACTTGCATTTTGAGAATTGCTCGTACAATGGATATATTGCACATCAAAATGAAAACAAAGGGGATAAGGAGCACCGTAAGTAAGGCTATCCAAGGTCTTATAGTGTAACGAAAATAACGGAACTCCGGAATGGTGCCGCATTGGTCTATGTAAGTCTCATTGCCACGAAATTTAGAAACAGCTCCTTTGCTAAAGAAAGTCGTGAAATTTTTAACCATAGATAGAATTAACAAGAAAAGTAAGCACATTCTGGCGCGTGTCAAAGTACATACATAATTTTTCTTGAGTGGAAAGCAAATCGCAAACAAGCGGTCAAAGGTCAAGGCGCAGATCAGCCATGTTGCGACATCTGACGTGTAAAAGAAGAGAAATCTTTGAAATTTACAAATAGATTCATGAATTTCGTCTACTTGCACACCTGAGTACTTATGTACCCACATCGGTGTCAATCCAAAGAGCAAAACTAATGTGTCAAACACAGCCAGCATACACGCATAGAAATTACAAGTGTTGGAACACATCGACCTCTTGCTAAGAACAAGGATCGAGAGAATGTTTCCTATTACTCCTATGATCAATAAAACAGGACCAGTATACAACCAAATTGTGTCCGCGATCTCGTATTCCATGTATGTCGTTTTCAGATGTCCCGTTGTAACTGGGGTAGAATTGTTTGGAGAATGCATCACTTGCATTGAAACGATGTTCATCGAGAGTGCTGGGGACATCAACATCATCTCTGTGACTACGGTTGCATTGAAAGTGCCATTCATACTTTTTTGTCCACGGCGTTCTTCCTTGCTCTGAAACATGTTAATTAATGATATTGATTAGTGTCAGTGAAGCATGGACGTAATTCTGATAAAGTGAACAGTTGGTAACCTTTTTATCTTTCTTCCTGGAAACACCGTGTGGTGTTTCTTCTTCTATGAAGGCAAAAAAGTCCCATCACAGTGCTTGTAAACAAGAAAATATATACAATATAGCCTTAGCTTTATTGCTTCAGAATATTGCCTTTACAATGTGTAACAGCTTCCTTGCCATCTATACACATACATGCATACATACATACATACATACATACATACATACATACACACACACACACACACATACATACATACACACACACACACACATACATACATACATACATACATACATACATACATACATACATACATACATACATACATACATATTATGGAAAGCCATTTCTTGTTTTATCTGGGACCATTGAAGTTTTAACGGCCATAAATACAGCCACAGTTTGGAGCAGCAATGCTTCATGGAAACTCTTCTAGTTTTATTCAAAACTCGACACAAACAAATATTACTCTATACTCTATCGTGACTTTATTATAGTTAAGAAGTATATTCTTGGATTTGTTTTTAAGGTTATAACTGTACAATGCCGAAATATGCACTTCATATGACATGTCAAAATGCTGAACAGAGCCAGAACTGTCGTTCCATATGACACGCCTATTCTTGCCTCAAAGCGATTTGATGATATGATAAATTATTTATTATATCATCAAATTAGTTCAAACCCGGCTTGCTCATATCATTAAACCCGATAAGAAGTGATCTCATGATACGATAAATTATTTGATCATATCATCAAGTCACTTTTGGCCCTCTTAAATCAAACGATTAAATAGTTTATGTTGACGCGCATTTCAACGTATGTTCAAACACAGCCTTGTACTACAGTGTGTTCAGACAGTTTACCATGTGGACATATCACTCACTCACCCCATTTCGATGATATCATCAAACCCATTTTAACATGAATTATTTGAACATTTCAATACATACACTGAATGATATGTCAAAATACTTAATGAAACAATAAATGATGTTCAATAATATGTTTTCACACACATGTACATTATATATGTATGTACGTACGTATATGTGTGTGTATGTATGTATGTATGTATGTATGTATGTATGTATGTATGTATGTATGTATGTATGTATGTATGTATGTAGGTATGTAGGTATGGATGTCTGTATGTATAATGTAACTCGGGGGCGAAAACCTGTTGAAAACGCAGCACAAAGTAAAAATTGTGAAAGCGTATTAAAAAGAAACTCTCCTGAGATCATAAAACTCAAAGAGGTCCACACATTTAACCAAATATCCCATGCAGCATTATTCAAAATTAAATAAGATGATAGATTTTACAAGACAGAGGCGGGAAACCAACGTCGTCCATCACAAGGTACAAAAAATTGAACTTTTGCCTGTGTTATCTGACTTAATGCCTTACCTGCTTTTAATATAGAATGAAGAATTCCATGTTGTGTTCAGTATTTAATAAATAAGGCTCCTTGTAAACTGTACTCTTTACCCCAGGACGTTCTTGGCCTCCAAACATGTCATGCTGACCCGTAGTAATTAACACTAAGTTTGGCAATAACAAATCACTCTTCAGCTTTGCCGATACACAGTTCAGAATTATCAATCCCTAAATACAATAACTATTTCCACATTACTACATTGTCTATTTTCATTGAACCAGTGTTTAACCTCAAGGTAGGGAATATTTTCAAAAGAACATGAAATTAGCCTGGCAGTGATTCAAAGTCTATTTCGCTATGTGCAAAATTTTAATGACAAAATAACAAACACAAATTTGTTTCACAAATGTCCCAAAAACGCTCAGTAAAGTTGGCTTTTTTTACACTAGGCATCCCCGTTAATCCAAATGTTTCACATTTTGACATTGGATTGCATATTTGAAATGGCGAACGGACTAATTCATTCACAAATGATTTCCATGTGAATACCTTGCATGGTGCAAAGGTTTGGGATGTTTGATTCACTTATGTTTTAATCGTCTTATAAATTTAATGTGACGAATTTCCTATGCTTTAAACATTGACTGTGCTCCAGCCCGGGATTTCAGGGAAAATCCAGGATCGGTTACAATCTTAGATGTATTCCTAAGTGTTTGTTATGCTAATTTATCTGAAAAGGCGAGCAATTAGCCCAGGGTGTGCTTGCTGGTACTTGAAGAGCAAGTAGTTTCCTTTGTTGTCACTGTGTGATTGGCATTTTTTTTTATCAACCATTGTTTACAATTACTATTAATATGAGATAACAATTTCACAAAAATGAACTTTCACTTGCTGGACATTGCTACAAGGTAGCTGTTTTCAGTATGAAAGTCTGGAAGTCTATGTTGATTTAATAAATTTGACTTAACAATGGGAGAACAGTAAATTGGAATCGGTCATCTGTGAAAATGACAATACAAATGGTCCAAAATAGATGGAAACTAATATTAAGATATTCTTGCTAATTTTTGTGTTATAAAGCCGCATCAGTGTTTAAGTCTAAAATTCGTTAAGTTTTTATATTTTTTCACCGATATTCACAGACTGATTGCTCGCTGACTTGCAAATTCTTAGTACCGTTTAATGTCTGCCTACAAAGCGTGCAGCTTTTTGATGACAAAAACTGCATAAAAATTGTTAAATTATAAAGTGGACAGCCCTTATCATTTTAATGTATAGCTGCAAGTTAACTGATTTTCTGAATATCTTACAAACCAGTATTAATTGTTTCATAACGCTGATTTCTTTGTTGCCAAGATGCTAGTACCTTTGACATGCTTGACCACAATAAATATACAACTAGCTCAGAGGGCACTTTATTCAGTGGGCCTAAGAGCACATCCTCAAAAAATAAACTAGATTACCAAAAAATGAGTTATCTTGCACAAAAATTACCTCACTTATTTCATAAGTTTATTGTAAAATAAAGTTCAAAAAAACAAAAACAAGATAGACATATTCTGCGTTTCAACCCAAAAAGGCAAAACGTTTCTAGTTACTGTTAAGATATTTTGAGATTTAGAAAAGGCCAAGTTTGCAACAAATGTTTCTGCAAACAACTTTCTCCAAATGAGCTCGGCAGACAACTGCCTGAAATCACAAAGTCAATTCGTTGAACGCATTGTACAGAACGTTGGTGTTGGTGCAAATCTTGGAAAAAAATGTATCAGTATTCTGGCATTCCAAAAATAAAGACTGGCATAGATTGGTGGTAGCATACTGTGCAAAAGAATCTGCATTGAAATCACACCTGCCCTTCATGTATCCCTGGAGTGTCAAACTCATGGACCAATCAGAGCGAATAACTAGGAGGAAATCGTACAGCGCAGCATATGGGATGTGCATTGAAATAACATGGGCCTGTATATCTCCCTGGAACTTGAGAACAATTGACGTGACCAATCAGAGCAATTCACTTCAAACCTATGGACCAATCGGAGCAATTAACTAGCAGGGAACTGCACAGGGCAGCATATGGGGTGTGCTAAATAACATAGGCCGGTATATCTCCATGGAATTTGAAAACAATTGACCAATCAGAGCAATTTACTTCAAACCTATGGCCAAATCAGAGCCAATAAGCAGCAGGGAAGCATACAGGGCAAAGTACAGGGTGTGCATTGAAATAACATAGGCCTGTTTATCTCGATGGAACTTGAAAACGATTGACCAATCAAAGCAATTCACTTCAAATCTTTGGACCAATCAGCAAATAACTAGCAGGACTTCAGCAGTGCAGCGTATGGGGTGTGCATTGAAATAACATAGGCTTGACTGTCTCTGTGGAACTTGAAAAAAATTAACCAACCAGATAAATTCACTTCCCTGGTGCTGCATCGCATACACAGATCATCCCATGGCTACATCAGTGTCCTACCTTGTGCAATTACCCAGAGAGCCATATCCTCCCTCGGCCCTTCGGGTCTCAGGAGGATACAGGCTCTCGGGGAAACTTTACAGGGTAGGATACTGATCTAACCATGGGTTAGCCTATAAGGATCTATCTGTACAAAAATGATAAGAGAGTCATATAACATACAATGCGAGACAAACACATTTAAAAACGATTGTGGATCGGATACATTAATGTTATAATATTATGGAAATAAATGCCGACTCAGTAAATATACTGCATTACCGTGTTGATATGGCACTTACACATAACTACCTCCATTGAACCATTATTTTTGGGAATGGTGATTTGGTCGAGTGGATATGTGCGTTTCGCATTTCAGCTAGGCGACTGGTGCCAAAGGTTGCATGTTCGAGTCCCGCTCGTTCCGAACATAAAATATATATTTATATGGAAAACTACTCCCTTTACAACTGGCGTGCCGATGGACCTGGCTAGCTCCACAGTAAGCCCAGGATATTTGCAATGACATAAAGAGATATGATACATGTATATAAAGATAATAATGGACCATGCCGTGAGAGTCTTCCTGTGTTTAGCTTGGGGCCTTGCGTAATTTACTCCTCTCGTAGTATTGGCCAGTTACTTGGCTTGCCAGATTAAGATCTTCAACATAGACAATTTTGATTGTTCACGTACGCTGCGTTCAAACTAGTCTGATATAAATCAGACATTGGGATAAAACTACAGAAAGCGTGTGTGTGTGAGAGAGAGAGAGAGAGAGAGAGAGAGAGAGAGAGAGAGAGAGAGAGAGAGAGAGAGAGAGAGAGAATGCTACTACTGATATGGCATTTGGGCATAATGTAGAGAGGAAGATTGGAGATTGTGTTTGGTCTGTAATAAAATATTTAACCACTCTGTTGGGATAGGGTAGGGTCCTGAAAAGGACCTTTTGTTTTCACTTAAAGGCGTTCTTTGGTGAATTAATAGCGATTATGCCTCTACCATCTGTTGATAGTGCACATTGAAAACCCTTTATCCCCTTCGCTACGTCATGTTGCAGAAGGCTGGCTCTACCTTTCCAATGATCCTTTTTCCCATCAAACTGTGAAGTCTACTTCTAATGATTCTCACGTAGAGGCATTTTGGCTTCAAAGTGCATCGACATGCTCCCATTGAGCTCATTTTAAAGGCCCTATGAGACTCAATGCCAGACACGATAATCACCAAATGTTGAGCTTTGTCCCCATTACAGGAAAATATATTGCACTGCACTCGATCAAGCACAAACTAATGGCCCTTAACCACTTTGCATAAAACTCCAATGGTGCGTCCAATTTTATATAAGACATCACATTTATCATAATTTGTGTTAAACCAATAGAAGCAGTCTTTTTTCAGCAGAAGTATATCTAACTAATGTAGAACTAACTAGAATTACAACAAAGGTCTATTTATTTCCTGAATAATTCATATCTTTGCTTATTGTAAAGAAAGTATTATTGAATTATATCATTGTTGTATTGCTGTTACTCTGTGTAAATATTATCAAACACGTACCGTTCTGAAGTCTGAGTGCGGAGTTTTTGTTCCACCTACATATTTATTGTGTTGGAAAGTTGATAATAGTATAAGACACCTTATCCTTAAACTTGACTTCGAATGACAAAAGTGTGGCGCTCACTGCCTATATCATTTTATCCTATTGTTGTTACATTGTTTGCCAAAAGCGTCAGTTTCCATAATCAGTAACTTTAAGGAGCCACGCTCACAGAATAAGACAGCCCAGAAATTGATAGCCCTTGTCCCGCGTATTTCTGTAAATTGGGACTGTACATGGCCGTTAGGAATACGTTTTCTTGGATCCGTAATGGCCGGAAAAGTCGGTGCTCGTTTCTTTATTTCTTGTTTTTACCGGGGTGACTGGTTCAGTGCCATAGTAGCCGCCAGGTCCTGGATGATACAATGAGTTGGGATAACATAATGCATAAAGGTATCTATAAATAAAACGATAAGGCGAGAGATGGTCACAAAAAAAGAGAAAAGAAATGCTATAGGTAAAATGTAAAATATACATAAGATCAAACAGGTGCTTTATGGACAGAGTTCAAAATTGGTGGTACGAACTGAGGAGGCAGGCACTAACAGCTTAAAAAAGAGCTTCCACGCTGGTAGCACTTATATTTAATTAACTTCAGACTGGAGCACTCCTGTGTTCATGTGAGAGGGAGTTTCAAGTGACGGCACCCTAGTCAGAAATACTGTTGCTGCCATTATCATGGGTTCGAAGAGAGCATCACTTCAAGTGGATCTTGTACTATGAGTATTTACCTCAGAACTATACAGGAATAAGGAACAAATGTTATCAGATAGGACGTTGTTCGCAGCTTTTTGTACGCAAACACATTGGTGTGAAAATCGTGTCTGTGTTGAAAGATAAGTATATTGGTGTAGCCAAAAAGATTAGAGTTATACGTTCGTCTGTCAGTTTGGGAAATGAATCAAAGGACACGGTTTTGATGACTTTGTAGTTTGTGTTTGATAAAGTTTATAATAAAATAAAGAATCTTTAAGGATAACTTCAATATTTCATGATGAGAAAATGAATCATATTCGTAAAAGGATCAAAATGGGTAAAAACAAGAAAGCATGTTCTAAACTAGAACCAGATAAAATGGCTCATTATTACCAAAGTCTAATGGATGATGATTTGTGTGATGAGCGAGTTCAGGTCACAAAAAATGTTGAAACAAAGTTTGAAGTTCTTCAGGAAAATACTTATGTGTTTAATGTTGACCCTGACTATATGGAAAAGTTGATTGATGACTTAAATCGCAACAGTGTCCCAGATTTTGGTGGTATTTCTGCAGAACACCTCGTGTATGCAACAAGTGTCTGACTTTGTCTCTCTCTCCCTTTATATATATATATATATCCAATTTTGGATTATATTTTGCAAATACTGCTGTGCCAAAGCATTTTTTAATGGTATAATTATGCCAGTTTTGAAGAATCAACGGTCAATCAGAATAAATTCGAAAATTTAAGGCCTATTACCGTATCATATACCTTTGCAAATCTTGTAGAGTATCTTTTATTATCAGCTTATGATGTTCATAAACACTTTAAAGTTTTACTGTTCAATATTTTCAAAATTATAACAAGTATAAATGCAAACTGAGTTACTATGTAGACGTTGGGATGACTGGGTGGTTGAATGGTAGGACTGAGTGATGTTTTTTCCTCATATAGTGGGGGTATTGTCACAGTCGAAATGAACACAGTAAACTTACATTATTGCAGATGACGTTTTAGTTACTACATAGAATCTAGGATGACTGGGCGTGGATATACTAGGAGTGAGGTGATATTGTTGTCCTCACATAGTGAGGTTAGTGTGGTAGCCTAAATGAAAAGAGTATACTTACATTAGTGCACCTGATATTTTGACATACCTTATGAGTGTAAAAGCTAGGTGGGGGAAAGTAGTAGAAGTGGGTGATGCTGTTATTCTCGCATGGTGAGGGCATTTTCATAGTCTATATGTACAGGACAGACTCACATTAGAACATCTAGTGCATTGCGTTACTGTAGGGACCTTAGGATGACTATGGTGTGGAAATAGTGGGAGTGAGTGTTGTTGTATTTCAACCACCAGTTGCCATTTATGGGTAACTGTCTGTCTCAAGTCAGGAGTGAAAATTATTTTCTTCGCATTGGTATTGGCTGTTTTTGGTAATTCTTGAATCTCTGCCTCTTGCTGTGATCAACTTTGTTCTCACCATTGGGGTGAAATTTATGAATATTGGTCATGTTTTTCTCAACTATCTAATACCTTTTACTTACTCTTTATCAACATATTGAATTTGATGGGTATAATTTCATTACCTTTTGGTCCATATTTTTCAGTCAATTTTAAAAGGTATTTCGTCGTGCAATTTAATCGACTGCTAAACGTCATTAAAACAGTATAATTTCTCCAAACCTCCATCAGTGTTCCTAACTTCATTGATATTTATTTTGCTTATGTCACTGACTAAAAGTAACCACGACGTCAATCACATCTTTAACCATAAAAATAGGCATTTTAATTTTGAATCACCTGTAATCCAGTTCTTTATGCTGTGAATTTGGTGTGAAAAAAGAAGGACTAATTCTGACCATTACTTCCTCAGAGAGTTTGCATTTTTGTTGGGCCTACATATTACTGCATTTATAGGTGTTTGTAATTCTGATTATTTCTCAAATGGAGTAAAAAAGCAAAAGCAAGGATAGGCACATCTGAAAATCTTGCAGCACCAGATACATGCATATCTACTGTCGAACATGAGATATGGCAGGGAAGCCATCGAGACAGGGAGTGTCGGAGGTGAATGGAGGGGGGGGGGCGTGAACATAAAGGAAAAGTGCACTTGCAATCATAGCAAGAATACGACCTCTATGCTTTCAATAACGCTACTTAAACCAACTTGAATAAACACACAATGGATCCATCACATCTACAGAAGAGTACCATGTGTTTTGAAAAAGCCACACATTTCACATATCACAAAAAATAGTCTTGAACTAGAAATAAACGGACAATGGGCATATATCTACACAAGATGACTATCTGTAAATAGTCAAATATTGTATTTACCACAAAAATAAACTACATTAAGAACCTGAAAATACAGTTTATTGACCCATTGTAATCTACACAAAAGCATTTTGTGTTTTGAAAAAGTCACGTATTCAATTTATCACAAAAGTCTTCTAACAAATAATTATGATTATCTATTGACTCTAATCTGCAGCATTATGCTAGGAAATAAGCTGTAAGATCTCCAAAACAGCGTTTTTAGAGTAACATTAGGCAGGACAGACTGACCCCAACCCTTGACTTACACCTTGTTGGAAAATTCTAAACTGTAGAGCATCCGCAAAATAATCATCTAAATTTTTTCATCTATAAACTTACCAATAACTTTCAAGCAGATTTGCAGAGGTGCTGTTGCACGAAAATCCCTGTGCCCAACTTTACATTAGCAACTAAACTTTCCCCCCTTTAGATCTGCTCTCAATAAAAATACTGTCTGATCCATTCATTATCTCTTAAACCAACAGATTTTATCTTTATTTTACTTTATTTCATTATTCATATATTTTAATTCATTCTATATCAAGCTACATTTTATTATTATTCGTATTTTACTTACTAGTCATTTTCTTGTGCGTCATGTATATATGATTATTAGTATTTTTGTACACTATGTTTGTACTTTTTCATGATTTGCCTTTTGTGTCTATGTAGCAGCTGTGCAATATGATTTATGTATTTCGAGTGCACTATGTATTCTACATCCAATTCACAATTTAGTTCAATGTTCTTTTTCAGATTTAAGCTTTTCTCTACTATTGCATATTTATATAATATTCGCCATCTGTCTTGTTACTATATTGTACTGTATCTCATTTTATTATATTATTTATGTATCTCATGTCATCATTCTGTATTATCATTTTTCATCATTTTGTACCAGTACACTCTGTTAAAAATATGTTCCACTTATCATAAAAACAGACTAGATCTAGAATCGCTACGTGATCAAAGATCGTTCAGAAATATTTTACCCATAAGTATATGTGTCGCACTTTGTCGCACAGTGCCCTGTCGCACTTATCGGTGCCTGTATAGCATTTTTGCGACAGGATGTTTCAATGTTGGTATCTTTAGGTACAAAACTTGTGCAGCACGTTGTGGACTTGGTAGACAGTATTTGTCATTTGGAAAACATGAACATTCTAGTAGCCTGACATTTAAGCTTATAATCCCCCAACTCAACATTGGACTTATTGACATGATTTTGGTACTATCAAACGAAATATGCATTATGTGATTGAACTGACTCATTTGTTATTCGCCTTTAAATTTGATCAATATGACACATATAAATGACTTTATAAACAGCATTTAATTGACACCAGAGAACAAGCAAATAGAGATGAATGACACTCGAAGATAGTTTATATTAGGTATGCAAACCCAGTGACACACACACACACACACACACACACACACACACACACACACACACACACACACACACACACACATATATATATATATTTGAACCCTATAATATATGCGTTTAAAGAAACTATGTCGTCTTGACTTCTTTATCAAACATTTAGTAACAAGCAGATAAATTTAGTATGTTTAATATTCAATTATATTCGTTTTAAAAATTTTGCAATGTTCGTTAGCGAATAATTTAATAACGATAATTTAAGAAGATCAAAGTTCTATGATATTATAGTATGCTTTCACTTTTAGTTTTAATTTTATTTTAGAAAGGATGCTCAGTCCTCCGTTTGTTAGTGGATACTATTTATTCTTCATGCCTATGAGCTTTCTCCGAATCTAGTATAGCACAGTAGAACATAAAAAATAAGGCAGAGGAAAAAACCATGGCAATGAATAAACTTCGTGCATCAGTAAGCCTGTATTATGTACCATATCTGGGGTCCGGCGATAGTGTTAAGTGCAACATGTGAATGTAACGGCTGACAACCCAGTCGTATTTCTTACGGCAAAATGACGTGCCTTCCTGACACGCCCACAAAAAAAAGTTGTGGTCTCTCATGAATATAGATTGCCTCCTTTCAGGTGTTGGACTTAAGGGAAACACCCCATCTATCTTGGGAATGTAGTTGTTGTGACCTCTGACGGCAATAAATGGCAACTGGACAAGTGGGTGTGAGGCAACGCTGACCTGTTCCTCGACTACGCATAGAACAACAGGTAAAGTATAGTTCACAAGACCATTGGCGATTCGTCAGTTTAGCTTTGCTACATGGAATCATAAGTTTCTCCACTGTGCATCGCAGAGCCTACGCGTCGCGTAGTGTAAGAACTTTTTCGTGACAACACGCAGTGGAGATGACCATCTGATTCGTTGATTTTAATAAGTATTCTTTATTTCCAAAATATTAGTGATATTCCACTTGTCCCCACAGGTACCGATCTGTATGTCGTCATATTTCGCCAAGCGAGACTAGTCAATGAGGTTTGCAGTTGTGGCAGGAAATTAATATGCATGTCTCGTTTTATTGTTGATAATTGGGGTTTGATTCTTGCAAATGCACAGCACAAGTCATTGGCAATGGCAGCGCGGGAGTCAGCGACCCATAGGGTCACAGACTACAGGTCACGGGGGGGGGGGCGGGGGGCAAATATTACACAGATTTGAAAAGCATTTGAAAAGCAGCTTTTCTGCACTTGGCCATCAGCGCTTCCACATCCCTTAGCAGTGTTTTGCAAATATGCAAACTTTGTACCCAAGTGTAGTTAACAGTGAACATGGATTGGTGAAATTTCTGTGCACCTAACCATGACGTTAAAGATGGCGGCGGGTGATAAATACGTTGCCTTTTGTATCTGAGTGTCGTTCATAGAAAACATGAATGGGTGAGAGTTTGTGCATAGAACTGTGACATTAAAGATATCAGAAGATGATGAACAAAACCCCACCGGCCACACTACTGATGCTGCCAGGTCGAAGAGTGGGTGAGTGCTCGTAAATTTCACATAAGACTGTAAAAATGCTCTTTAATGAGGCTTTTACTTCAATTGAAGCTATTTTTCCAACTGACGCTGACGATCTGTGTGCTATGAAGATTCCCCGGGGCAAGCAGAAACTGATCTTAAAAGTGGTGGCAGACATGTGTGTGTGGGGGGGGGGGGGGCGTTTTCCATTGCACCTGCAGATGTGCATGCTGATGTGCCTGCCTGGGATAGGGGCCATGCAGCCAGTACAAGATAGATCGGGGACAGCAGCCGAGGGGGACCCACGGACAGACACATCACTGCCTGTGGGGCCAGTCATTCAGTGACCCATACATGCAAGAGGTCCTGCATCAAATGATTGCCATGTCGGGCATGAATGTGTCTGCCCAGCCATCACCCTTCCTAACTTTGGTGATTCCATTGTCCACCGGCAGAGGACTCCAATCCCACACATCCGGGCAACAAACCAACATGGCGCTCTCCTTGTTAGGGTCACAGCAAGATCCACAAATGTAACTTGTAAACGCTGCAGGCAAGGAGCATATCACTCATCTTGACATAGCTGATTTTATTCAGTTTCAGGGGCATCTGCTGAATAAGTCGTGCTAGACACACCCGGCAGACTGCAGTTGGTGTTATGCCCTAAGCAAAAGAAACCGAAGTTTGAAAATGTACCAGTGCAACAATGGTCAATGGCAAACCTAGCCATTTTGCACATGCTTGTGCGGGAGAAGTGTTTTGGTGTGTCGGAGATACTGGACTATCTGTCCAACACAACACACGTGTACAAGCTCCTGCAAAAGTTTCAAGTGGCGTCTGTGCTTTTGTGTGACAGAGAGAACAGAAGGCCCAGGCCATGCACGGATTTCGGTGGGACACTGAGATGCTGCACCTCCAGACTAATTTTTTTGCAGGGGAAGCATAAGCAGACCCTTCATAACAGTAATGGCAGACAGTACAATGGCCAAGGTAATCCTGCTTAACCCCATGACACTGCCGCCTCTAAGGGAGGGCCTATGACATGGGAGGCCCAAGAAATATGTTGCAATTTTAACTCAAACAAGGCGTGACAGTAAACTGAGTGCAAGTGCACCCATGTGTGTGCTATTGCTACGTGTGAGCAAAACCACTCGGTGATAGTGTATGTAGGACTAAAAAAACTAGACATTCAGCCATCGTGTAAGCTGATATCAATTTCTTGGCCTAAAGGGAAGAGCTGGCTGATGATTTTGGCAAAAAAAATTATACTGGATGGCCTAGAAATGGTGTTAACATTATACACCCAAATTTTGACATTGTGTTAGTGGAAATGCCAAACTATGCCTCGTGCTTTGACAAAGATACAAGAGATTTAGTGCAACAGCAGGTGTTGCATGAAATTAAGGTAGGGAACTATGTTCCGTGTTGTCAGGGATCCTAAATCACGAGTCCTTTCCGGGGTGATTGGGAAGCCAGATCGAGGGGTGTATCTTGTACATGACTGCAGCATTCCTTCTGGGTTTGCAGTGAATGATTATACCTCTCTTTAGGAGCATTATAGTATTGAGACTGTTGACTATCTGACTGCCTAGCTGAAGCAGGGTATGTTCACGGGGAAGGTGGACGTTAAATTGGAGTATAGACATGTCAACATAAACGCTCACAGTCAGCAAGTGATGGGTCTGAAATGGTGTATAAATGGTCAGGATGTGTATTTGCTTGACATAAAGCTGCCTGTCGAGGCTCGTCTGAGCACACCTATTTTTCACAGGTTACAACAAGCAATTACGCGATAATGCAACGACAAGGTGTTGATACTTATGTTTATATTGACAATTTCATTACCATGGCAACCACCACACAGGCCTGCATCGGAGAAATTAATAGACCTATCGCCTTATGACGTATGTGCGTGTTTATCGCAAAGGCTTTCGGGTGATTCGGGAGACTTATCTGGCTGGGCGAGTGTAGCAAATAAATGCATGCATAGGCCCAACACTCAGCGCATATGCAAACAAATCTTAACTTGGTTATTAGAAGTGTACGATCAGAATGCTTAAAGTCAATTGCTGTGTGCCTCAGTGCACTGTGGACTAAGTTTCTACAGATTGCCCACCGACAAAAACGAAAGGAACAAATGAGAAAAGTTGATTTGATACAGTAGCATACAGCTTGACTTCAAAGGCAGCCAGTAAACTTACATACACAAAACACCAAGCATATTCCCCGGTCAAAAGAATGGGAAAGTGTGCTAAAACTATATAACAAGAACTTTGTACGCGATTTTCAAGGGAAAACACCAAAATGTACAAAAGCAAGGCCTCTAAAGCTACCCACGCCAACTAGATCATCGCTCCACAAACCCACGCCAAAACGAGCACGGAGAACCCTGGCTAGATTACAAAAGGAGACCGGGAATTTGGCAGAACGAAAGGCCCAATTCCAGCCGCTATACATAAGTTTTATCATTACAGTCTTCATGTTTATAAAAATTTTGCCAAAAAAAAAAACAAACAAACAAAACAAAACAAAAACAAAACAAAACAAAACAAAAAAAAAAACAAAAAACCACAACAGTTTATTTTCGTACTTATCAGTATTTATAAAATGTAAACACCATGCGATCGTAGAAATCCAATATGGCGGTCATTTCCCGGCCGCTATTGCGATATAGTTTCATCAACACGATCTTATCACTATTCTGCTTTTTAAATTTGTCTTAAGATTATCAAGGTGTCCAGGAAAGAATATTCGTTGCATCTTATGAATAGAATAATATGAATGCAATGAAACAAAATTGGAAGGCTGTTGACGGACGATCAAGGCAATGCCATTTTGACCTTAAATTGTAACTGTTGTGTAACTTATCGTGAGTCAATAGAAATCTATTACATTGTGTCTATTGGCTATTCCACGGAGTCTTTGGTAGATAACAACAACAACTTAAATTAAACAAACATTGAAACAATATGTATCTGTATATTATACATCACTTGGCAAAGCTACCGTCTTCACATGCTAGTGTAGTGAACTCTTAGGCTGCGTTTATAACATTTTGCAGCATATTTTAAAAACATATTGGATACCAATAATTTGTCAAACGCTAATTTTGCTCCTGACACACAGTTTTCGTCATAAATTATCAAAAGATAAACCATGTCGATAACGTATTTGATATGTTTATGCTTTGGGTTACCCGTCTCCGAGATGAGCCCCCACCCTCCGCTTCCCCATAATCCTCAGCGGGAAACACGCTGATACGTAATGGGGCTTGGGGGCTATGTCCTCTGCCTCCCGAGGAAACTTGGGTTTGCCATAGGTTGGAGAGAGGTAATTGGCCTATCGCAGTGCATAGTGTATTTGGGTATTGAGGTTAATTCCCTGAACATGTGTGTTACATAATCCAATGATAAGCTGCGAAAATAAGGTCAGAGCAGAGTTTTGTGTTAACTAGGCGGCAGTTAACTAAGCGACAGTTGCAAAGCCTTGTAGGGTTACTGAATTTCCCGGCGGCAGTAGTGAAGGCGGGCAAGTGTTTCTCCGTCGTTGCTTCGAGGCTATCGCATCACTTAACAAAAATCAAATCGCATAAAGCTTACAGGTGAGCTGCGGAATGACCTATTGTGGTGGCATAGATTCATGAGTATTTTTAATGACAGGTAAGACACCAAAAATAAATCCAACATTAATGAATTCTAGCTCAAAATGTGTTTGCGTTGAGATAATAAATCATTATATGTGTGTAATCGTCATGCTCCATAGAATTGATATATCCCGTATTTGGGTGTCTGTGATATTAATTGTTGAATAAACAATTGAAAGTTGACCACAAAGCATTCACCCTATGAATGTCGATATAAGTCACTAATTGTTTCTGATAAAATCATAATTACACTTGCATCTTAATCCTGACATATTGGTAGCAAAAACAAAAAACAAAAACAAACAAAAACAAAACAACAAAACAAAAAACAAAACAAAAACAAAAAAACAAAAAACAAAAAAAAAAAAAAACAAACAAACAAACAAACAAATAACAAAAAAAAAGATCCTGCGATTTTTTTACATTTGGTGTAGTTTTTCTGTTATCCATCCTCAAAGTTTGACGTTTCAATTTCCCCTTGATTTCCAGGATGTTCACTTTCTTCATTTCATAGAAAACGAACATAGCAAAATTTTGAAAATCGCTGAATCGTTTTTGCAGGTCAGATTTTACAAAATCAAGCCAAAAGCCGTCAGCCGAATTAAATTTAGCCCGGTCGTTTCCTTGGAATAACCATTCTTAGGTGGGGTTCTCGTCCTATAATCCTTTCTGAGAAAAGAAGCTTCAAAGGCCTCTGATGTTGATCATTTGCCCCTGAAACAATACTGTTTGCTCAAGTTGAGCTGATTTTTGTACCAAATGTAGTAAACATCGTCGCTAAACATTTGGCGAGGTTATCAATCAATTATTGGCCAATACATGAATTAAAGTGCCTTTGAAGTACGGAAAACATAATTCAGCGATCTGTCAAACGGCGACAACGACAATCTGGTTTCAAAGCGTGACGTCATGGAGACGGCCCTTCGGGCCCCGTTACCTCGAGCCTGGCAACGAAAGTTGTGTTGCCCTGCTTAGGTGGGGCGGCCTACGGCCGCTCGTGGTCAGTGGACGGATGGAGGGTTTGGTCCTCCGCCCTCTACCTCTTCGTCCCGTTTTTAGGGATAATGTTTTATTGTATGTACTCCTATCTGTATACTTTATGTAGTTGGCTTGTTTGACTTGTCTGTATACTTTACTTAGTTAGCTTTATTTTGTAGTTATTTTCTCAATGAGTTTCTTTTCTCTTTCCAACCTAAGTTTTGTATCACTATTTTGTGTGCTTTTACTTCTATTCACGTTCATGCCTATTTCGATGTGTTTATTTGTATTTTTATTTCCTCATCCCTGGGTTTCGATAAAACAGTATTATGTGCGTGGGTATTGTTGATCAAAGTGCGAGGTTTTTCTTCCACGCCTGCCGTTGGTGTGCAGGACCACTGGGGTGATCCATCGCGGCACTGCCTTTGAAGGGACATCTCTGACGATTCCCGCTTCTCCCAAACATTTAGTCTTCCTTCATTAGAACGCAAAACAAGCAATATAACTATGAAGTAAACCACCAAGGCTATAATATGTCAGCATGTTTGCATCTTTTTCCTGCCCACAAACATACTTTCGGCATGTTGCCTGATTTCGCGGTGCCGTCGGGATACCACTCCACTATTGCCATGGACCGTTGCTAACTGTAGCCACGTGACAGACTTTTAGGTATGATTGACGGGTGGCATTTTTCCGCTTGGCGCCTGAAAACTAAAAGAATGACTAGGGATGTCCACATGCCTGTGTGTTTCTTTTGGTGTTTTTCTCACATTTCTACTTTAGTTAAAAGCTTGAAATTTTGACAACTTATAGAAAGGACATTCATCTTGTAAAAACCGTTAAAATCGCAAAATCGGGCGTGCAAAGGTTTTTGGTGTCTTACCTGTCCTAAATGGCAAGTCCTCGTTAAAATCTGAACGCTATGTAAGCAGTGTATTAACTGATGCCTCATCCCAGGGGGCGGGAACGTTTTTTGAGAATGACTGGCTATATGTAAACTGGCAAAGTGATTGGCAGCAAGCCTGTAAGCTCCATATACACTGTATGGAAACGCTGACTGTGGTGTCGCCGACGCGTTGTCGAGTTTCGGCTTTGCGCAAGACCAATGCGTTATGACCCTGTTGGCTTGGCAAAAGCGTCTGTGTGAGAGATAATGTAATGTAATATAATATCAATCAATGTGTAATATGATATGATAGCCTATGTTGCAAATCTTACTTTGGTATAGTTCATCGAGCAATAAATTTCACGTTTATGTGGATTTAAAAAGACAGTGTGTCGTTTGTGACTTTTCAGCTGAATATATGATGAATGAAAAATAGGTGGAATGAGTTATTGGCTGTATCACTGAATAATTAAGGGTGACATTCGATGGTGCATATGCAATATTACATTTAATGGTTGAGTAGTGGTACAATATAAAAATTGACATCTGGCTGCAAAACTGCAAGGAAAAACACATTTCAGTATAATAAATTGTGTCAGTCTGATTTCATTATGAAGATAAAGTTATCTAGGTCTAAGAGAGATAAAAACTATGGGAAATTGATCCAGTGAATGTTGCATACTCAAAAAGTTAAAATTTTCAAAAGATTTTGAAGTCTTTTTGAAACCGCTCGGCCACTTCTTTTGAAAATTATGTAGCGACACTTCTGGATTTCTTTAAGATTTTTTATATTACTTTTTCTCTAAAACCACAAGGTGGATTCACTTCAAACATGGTTGGAATGGACTCGGTCTGCATAAATTGATATACCAGATTTTATCCCCATTTCCTTAATTTTAGGGAATTTTCAAAGTTATGTAATGATCGGTTTTTAGGACGGTAAATATTGAATACTTGCGTATATGATTGCAAATGTTGTTTTCTCAAAAAAGGTTAGCAGATTAACTTCAAACGTGCTGGGGATATACTACTGGTACACCTCTATCAAGGTTCTTTTCTTAGTCACCTGCTCAGTGAAGTTTTGACTTTGTGGGCGTAAGTTTTCATTTTTGGAAAATCTTTTTGAACAAATCTCTGGCCGCTCGGCCAGTTTGCTTCAAAATGACAACAGGACACTTCTTCGTTTAAGTTCTTAATATTGGCTTACAAATTGTGCTGCGGTTATATTTATTTTCATAAATAGTTGTTCGTCTTTCGTCATCGTTGATTTCGTAAAATAATTGGCTGGACTTGAGCTTCAAACTCTCTGATGATATACCTCAGATAAATCCTCCCTCCCCAATTTGCTCACAAAAGGACTGATGATCTTTCCTGGCTTTTTGATGAACTTCTGCTTTTCTGTCTTATTGAAAAAGTGTACGCTACCATTCATCCCTGTACATTTTACCGATTTTACTAAATATTCTCTTGAAAGGTAGTGAGGACTTGCCAGACACTGATAATGTATTCATCTTTGAGGCTGTTCAGACATTCTTATCAGAATCTAGACGTTTCATCTACTAATTTAGTATATGATCTAATTATAAGTCTCCACTATCTGGCATCAATTGTATTATTCGTGTACAAGCCGTGAATTTAGTCTTCTGTTCTCGTCCAGTGTGTATTGTATATATTCCTGTGCGTCCTTTTATGTACTGGAGAGCCTCCAGATTAGTCTTTGTGTACTATTAGGCAATCCAGAGAAAATAAATATGTTTATACTATACTATTTACATGTCAATCGGTAAGGAGATGCTGAAGCGTGCAGGATACTCCTTTAAACCCAACTTTCATAAAACGCCACGACTACGTCATTTTCACTTTAGTGACATGGGGTATTGGGTTGTTATCGACTGCCTGGGGTGATTAGTTGTTTAGTAGAGACAGGTAATTGAAAATTGTGGATTAATGGATGGATGACTTAATCGATAGAGGCATCGTCAAGGGACACAGACAACTGTGATCTGTAATTAAGCGACTGATAATGCGTACAATGAGAGCATCCTCAGATGGGACTGGACGTGCCCCGAAATGAATGTATCTTACCTAGGTCTATATTAACATATTCTGAGGAACATTGTGGAAATAAAACAACAACAACAACAACAACAACAACAACAACAACAACAACAACAACAACAACAACAACTCCATCTCGTGTGCGTGCCTAAGGTGTCCTCTTCCCCAAAAGTATCCTGTGTAGTGTGTCACTGGTATAGCATACACATCGAAAAACAATCCAATTGCATTACATTCTGGCTCGTTTTCAGAGTTTCGTAAGGAACAATTTGCATATATCGGCAAATCACATTCTGTCCAAAACGTTGCATGTACATCGAACCTTTTAACACCGGAGACGGTTTCTTATTACGAAAAAAAAAGAATAGGCCTATCTAACAATCTTCATATCTATTCCACCACATCTTAATATGTAACGTGTGTATTTTCATACAAGTCTGCAGCTTTTGTAACCCCGTTAAGCTGCCTTTGTCCTGGAACATAGAATTACAAAATGATATAATATGATATCAAAGGTCCTATATAAGTAAGGTGGTAAAATTTCAAAGATACAAAGATAAATTTAAACAATGATAATGAAAATTACACATCAGGCTTGAAAGCTTTATGGACATCAAAGCTGCATATCAAAGCGAACTGCACAACCTGCTGTCAGCAATGCAATCAGGTTTTTGATGTGTGATTCTTTGTTCCTCGACAGCACTGTTGGAGGTCGTTGTAGTTTAGTCAATGATAAACGCAGTTTGTTATACGGTTTACGTTCATAGCTTTCCGTAATTCGCCGTTAATGAAAGGTGCCTAAGTGGACCTGGCACGCTTTCTTTTCAGTGGCGCATGTAGGTTAATCACCTCCTTGAGTAAGGTGTCTCAAAACCAGACCGCATCATCAACGTCATCATATATTCCAGCCATGTCAAACGGGGCTTTGCATAGGTCCACAATAATTTACTTTCATCGAAGGTCTTATAGCATCGATATTTAATGTCTGCACTTTTTACAGGTCTATGAAGTTGAATTTCGGTGCTTATAAGGGCCATGAAGTCGAAATCGCTTATTCCTGTGTCAATACAGGTTGCTTCAGCTACCCTGTATGGAGAGTTGGTTAGTGTAACATCGATAAGGGTGGGTGTGGTACTTTAAAAGCAGGTAAAAGACTTTATAACATTACGTACTGTACATCAAAAATATTAAGAGCACTTGCAAGGTCCTCTTTTTCCTTATTGTTGTTTAGAAAGTTGACATTTAAATCGCCCGGTATAAAGAACATCTGGCTATCCTGTATGAGAGCAGCAGAGAGAGAAGCTATTGAATGACAAAGTTTGTCTGTCTTTAAAGAGGGAGGAAGGTATTTAACAGCTAGCATCCATTTTTTTCATAATGTCAACATGGGGAATCATTATTTCAATACCATCTCTGTCATAATCTATGTCAGCTCTGTACCCATGTGGGATATCAGAACGTATATAAGTCCAAATGCCACCACTATGCCCATCACGGTCCCTTATGTACAAGGAAAAGCTATCCATGTGAAGTACGAAATTTACCGACTTTGTACCAGTTCAAAAGAGAATTTCTAGTCCATCAAAATGCTCGTTAAAATATCCCAAACTTTTTAACGTAGACAAGACATATCTTTGTATTTTACTCTCTAGATTACGCGTAGACCACAGCCAATTGAATGAACATCTTTTCTAAGTACGTCTTAAAGAGTCACCAGCATGTTTTTGTGGTGCTGCTGTCGAAAGCGTATGGCATTACCTCCTTACTTGCCCTCGGTATGTTATTATACGCAACAACCTTCACACGTCTGATAATTCAGTTCATGCATCCTTTTGTTTAAATACAATTTTATTGTGTTTGGTAATTGTCACCGCAGTCTCGAAAATGATATTTTTTATATTTCTCTCTTTGCAAGAGTTTATACAAAAAAGTAAACGTCGCAAAGTTGAATCATTAACATGATACATATGTTGGTAACTTCTACAAGCCCCTCTGTGCTCCGTTCTGGTCGAGTCCATCTCCTTGTTTTGCCCCACGAAAAAACGTGGGTACCCGAATCGACAGCTATTACCCGGGGAATCAACGGGTATTATATATATATATATATATATATATATATATATATATATATATATATATATATATATATATATATATATATAAGATAAACAAATGAATAAGTAATAGCCCTTCACGTGTTGCGTCACAACAGTCGGGAACTTTTAAAATTCCAAAGTGAAGGTCTCTGATTTCGGCTTTAGAATATTATTGCATACAAATACTTGTCACATATGGCAAGATTATATCTTGAAGTTCCCGCCACCAGCGTGCAATGTGAGAGATTGTTTTCAGATGCCGAAAATAATCTATAACCAAGCAGCGGGCTTCCTTGTCACCTGAAATGGCGAAAGTCCTCATATTCTTCCATCATAACAGGAGAAACCCAAATAAAAAGTAAACTGGACTAAAAAGTGACACTCGTGCACTCAAGGTCGATGCATTCAGGGACGTACATGTATATGTATACACCTCCCTGATACATTTATTAAAATGCTTTTCTGTTTGATTGAAGTGTCCGCTCTTCTGAAACATATGTCATTCTCTGGATCTACAGTATGTATGTCAGAGCATTCTAATACACAGGCACATATGTAAACACCAAATGTAGTTATGTTGCACGTACCGTTCGAATTGAGAAATGAATATCACCTTACAAATAGATGTTCCTTACCAAGTCATAAATGAGTTCGCCACCATGCCGTATTCCGGTCAATCCCAGTAAAAGCAACCCCTTCTGGGTAAAATAGCACAAACGTAAAAACAGTTAGAAAAGAGTTAATTACGTTAGTGACTTCCATATTCCCAAGATCCGTGCACTGACCCCATGGAGAGTGTTGTGATCATTGGGACCAAGGTTGTGTATTTCCATTGTGTCTTGCAACTCTTCAGTTTTAAAACCTCATAATACATGTGTTGCGTCCAACGTCTGCAATAATTGTGACCCCGACCCAACCCTACGATCTACCTATCGCCACCCACCCATCCCACCCACACACTTTATAATTTGTGAGAAATGGCAATATTTCGAAATATTTCTAACAATTGTAGTTGGTCCAGAATGGTTTCTGAGACCACATTTGTTGTAACTGTGGACCGTGTTTCCAATCTGTCAAACGCTGATCATTGCAAATAATTTAAGTGCGTGTGGTCAGGTTGAACCATGACTCACGACGAATCACGACTCTGGGACAAGCTTATTAACTCCAATAAGACATCAACAAAAGCAAGAAGTACACTGAGAAATGCATCATATTCTCATGATCGAAGAGACTCCCATTAAAACAAACACAGCTGGGATCGTGGGAGCCACCATTTCAAATGAACGAGAAAGATTAATTGGCGACACTAGGATATATTACAAGTGATGATGATAAGTGTACAGTTGCAAGCACCAGGTGGGTGTATTTGTAAATGTTGTACCGATAATATGTTCACGCTATGTGCTTCCTGGCATTAAATAATTTAACAATATTTTACAAAACGATAACATTTTGTGCGCGCGTGTTAAGCAAAACAAGAGGCCAAATTTAGGGGCGGCTCAAATATATGTATAACCAATGAAAAATCTGATTTTTAAACTTTATATGCTGAATCTTGTGGTGATGGGTCCTTCCTGCATGGGCGGTGGAACATAAAGTCGCATTTTTAAAGTAGAAACACATTTACTAATTTTCTTTAAAAAAGGGGACATTTTTATTTTGATAAAAACCTAAGAAATGATTCATATTCAGTCACGGTATTTCCCACAGTAAAAATGATTTTGGGGAATACAGTGAAATTTCGCATTGCACTAGGTTAGTATCGAAATTAATAAGTATGAATGATTTGTATCCGTATGCTCACCTGATACCAAGGCTTACAGTTTGATGTTCTGTGTGGATTTCGGAAGGTCCGATGTCAGCGCTCCCCTTATTCTAAGAATTGTCTCGAGCTTTTTGTCTTCACTTATAAAGAACTGGATATCTCTAATCAACATATTTAATTTGGGAAACGTCCACACCTTGTGTGGAAAATGACGCCTAGACAAAAAGGGGTGCATGACTGAAGCTTGCATTATGGTCTACCATTAATTGTATTTTCAAATATCATTATCTTCGCTAGCTACATGTAGCTACATTGCTTGAGCAAGATCTGCCACGCCCCATATTTCCTCCCACGGCAGTGTGTAAATTTGCACTCTGGTGTATTTCTCTGGTCACAATAATGGGATAGCCTTTAATGGTAACGAGCTGTAACCTGCCAAATCACGATGCACTTTGCATAAACTGGCCCGCAATGCCAAAACCAGAAGTATGCAACATGTCTTGAATGAGAGGGGGAACTTTTCAAAGTCATTTTTGTGGCATTTATGTTTACAGCCAAAGTGTTCTGTTTGGTTGTAGAATACTCCATAAACATTGTCTTATCTGTGCAATAATTATCTTAAGAAACTGCTTGGGATTAGAGGCTGCGAAAGATAAACCATTAAAACTTCAAAGCCGGCCGTAACAATATGTATTACACCTGAAACAAGTATTCATACATGTGGGCGCCTGTCCGGGCGATATTCTCGTTGACAAAGAACGACATCCATTTTAATTGTGTGCGGTGGCCACATCAATAACACAAAAAGTTGAAACTACAAACAAGAGGATTGTGACAGTCCTGTGGTCAGCTGACGTGATATGCAAAGACTAAAGTGGTCCTGTGAACTTCAGCATAATATCAGGGTTACCGTTGTTCAATGCCATCATCGCTGTTGCTAACTAGAACATATGCCCTAACCGAATTTTCCGAATGTTGATAGCTAAAAATCAGAAAATGACAGCACCACCACGTGGTGAACAATTTTTGAAGATCTAGTCCACTTACATTCCCAGTTAATTTGAAGAGGATCCAATTTACAGTTTGGAAGAAAAAGTAAAGAAAAGTGAAAACACACAGAAAGCACGCCGTCATAGTTTGTGGATCTGTGCGGAACCGTCTGTGTGCAAATTTGAATCTGAAAACTGTACAAGTGGCAATAGGAAAGGTTAGTGCTGTCAAAAAAGACACGTATTCATTCATCTTAGCCACCATACATGCCTATATTTTAGAGAGAGAGAGAGAGAGAGAGAGAAAGAGAGAGAGAGAGAGAGAGAGAGAGAGAGAGAGAGAGAGAGAGTCATTTACAAAGGTAATTTCTCAGAGTGGAACATCTGGTTCCTCGGCTATTTATCGTCACTTTCTTTTCTCTTGATTTCGTTGGTCTTGTTCCAGGTCCAAACAGTGGTTTGCCTCCCCTATTCTTTACAAGATAACAATGTTTCAAAAGTTACACCTATATATAGGCCTAAAGTAATAGTTTCTTAAAACCTTGTAAAAGAGGAAGGCGGCATTTAGAGCAGTCTTCCCGCATATTTTTCATACCGCCATGTCATTGGCTCCTTGTATCTGGACATTTTGTTATATAATGCACCCCGAACAAGTGTTTGTATTTTATTCATAATCGATGCGAGTTGCCCTAGTGGTACCGCTACAACATTTACTTAAATCTTTGTCATAATGTTATGGCTTGACAGTCGCTTGAATTATTGTCCGTTGAGTCACTTGTCTTTTTGATCTGACAAGTAATCCAAGAAAGCCAAAACATTGACTACGAAACGTGAAGAGACCATGGAATAAAAAGATGGGAATTAGCTCTGGAATATTCCAATACAACTTGTATGTAAACCACATATTTCATTAAACTGCCATATTAAAACATTATGGAATATTCAAAAGAAAAATGAAAATGCATCCATTAGAGGACCAAGGTGTAAAATATATAAATAGAAATAAATCAGTAATGTGACAACATGGGGTTAGTGAGATATAAAGTCTTGTATTGATGAGCCTTACAATACAAAATTTTACTCCGCTCCAGAACCCGAGGCTGGCTAACGAGCAGCCAGCCCACTTGGGTATTTATACCAGTACTGCCAGGTCATGTGACCACATGCATTCAGTTTTTTCATAATATGAAATGGAGAGAAACATTCAAATGACAATTTACAGATATGAATATATGTAAAATGTACGCATATAGGAGTGTAGAGCGTTAACTTGAATGTCTGTGTGCTTATCACACTTGTTTTAGCAGATGTACTCATATGTCATGACTTCGTTCATGAGTCCTCTTGTTCTTTTTGTGTTTGAAAAGTTTGTCCTTTAGCAGTGAAGGACACGTACAGAAAAAACAATCTGTTAATCAAAGAGAATGCATGGTGCATGGCTGGTTTGCATATAGCTGCAAGAATGAATGTTTTTATTTTGTATTTAATCATCAATTATTTGAAAAAAAAAAATAAGTTGATGTAAAAATTATTGTGGGTCATGACATTAAGATGAGCGCGAAAGTTTCTATGATGAAGGTTAAAATGCTGCAAAATATTTTATTCTGTTGCGCTCAATGACACGCATTGAAATAAATAAATGAATTTAACATATAGCCTACCATTTTTCTTGCAAATTTCAATTTTTCGGGCTACATGGACAAACAGAAATTCAAGGTGAAAAAAAAACTAGCTTTCTGCTCGCATAACGTTTGGCAAAAATATTTCGCTCAATTGCTTTATGAATTATGTTTCATCACATCATGCACCGTATTTGCTCCCTCTAGTAGACATTGCATTGCAAAATTAATCAAAATGGTTCTACATCAAACAAAGCCATAAGACTTTCATGAGCTATTGCTTTGGTAATTTAAAAAATACTGCCGGCTAAGTGAAAATTTATTTATTTATTTATTTATTTGTTTGTTTGTTTGTTTGTTTGTTTGTTTGTTTGTTTGTTTATTTATTTATTTATTCATTCATTCATTAGCATTTAAGGCCCAGTAACATCAATATTCACAAGTTCGACTACATACAAATTCTGCTATCTTTAATTTCACTCAGGACTATCATTTTCTTACAACTCATTGGTCTACCAGTCCCACCTACATTTAATGTAATTATTACTGCCTGTCAGGATATATTTAGAAGTTCGCTGCGTCACATGGAAAATAACTACAGAATACCTTTAAGATCCTTTCAGCAAAAGTATCTATGTTCACACTCCTTGCTTGTGATTATTGTTGAAAGTATAAAACACCCTGTGAAAAGAGAAGATGGCTGCAAATTCTGCATAACTGGCCGATCATCTGACCAAGAAAGATATAGTTGCGATTTTCCCCATAAACCTGCTTCTGTAGAAAGTTACTATCTGTGGCCTTTGTACAGAGTATAGTGTGTCAGTGGTATACTCTTTTGTTTAAAAACCGTGGGACTAAATTTAAGCTGGCGGTTATTCTGGGAAAAATAAAATAGACCATTTCAGCAAGAAAAAAAACCCACATCAAGTCAAACTCCCAGACGATAATACACTGTTTTCTGTATATGAACATCTTGTAAACCACAAAATTAATATTTAGGTGCGGATAGAAAAATCAAATAATATTATTAAGAATGAAGGGGTATATATGAAGCTTCAGTGACAGGCTGCTGCTTCAGGAACATTCATTTTATACGTTGACATGCTGCTGATTCGGGAACATTCGTTTTATCCATTGACAATCTGCTGATTCAGGAACATTCATTTTATACATATGTGAATTTGGTCAAGATGCGCCTAGTCTTAACTGGGCGTGTTGAATATTGTGGGATCTGATGCCAGAAGAATAATGAACGGTTGCATGATCAACAGATAGAACTGTATTTTTAGAAGAAAGTTTGAATTATTACTGTTACTGACTGCCTTATATCGAGAGGTAGGTCTCTCCAGACTTTTAGGGCAGATGGGATGAATGACGTGCCACAACGTTGGGTTGAACGTTGAATTTGACGAAAACAACGACGATTGTAAGTTGTGCTTCGCTATTAGGTAACAAGTCAGATAGATAAGCTGGGGTTAATCTGTATATCATTTTAAAGAACAAGATCAATTTAAAATATTGTCTACATTTTGCCAAGTCACACCAGCCAGTTTTACCTAGCAGGAGGTAGTCTGGAGCCTCCTTTGTGGCACCAATTCACATGCGGGCTGCATCGAATTGAACTTGAAGCTTAGTTCCGAGATAGGGACAATTTTTGCCACCGGTGGCGCTGACTACTATGTTCCCGCGAAGTCTCGGACGTTTCTCCAAGTCTCGGGGGACACTTTCAAGTCTCGCCATTTTTCCCCATTGGGTTAACACGGGAAAGTTGGTGTCATTTTTTTTAACGCCGTTTATTTCAATAATTTACAAGTGTGACTCCCAGAAAGCATGCCTGTGTACAACTGTAAGATACCAGGATGTACCATAGATAGCAAAAAACACGGTCATTATGAAAAATATTGACATAAAACACGAGACAAAACCTATACAAATTGGGGCCTGCATTGTGGCACAACTAACCATGCATTAAGTCACCCTCGATAGACTCGGTGAGTTTTGAGGGATTAGCCTAGGGCGCACTTCTGCCAGTGCTTTGAAGATCCTCTTGCTTGGCTGACCACTAACCAGATTAGCGCTTGACGGGTGCAATCAGAAATTAACAGTAAAGCACCTGACCTAAATTCACAATACACTGTCTGCAAACTTTATTACCTGATCACTGGCACACTGTAGGCGTTCAAGCATTTTCAGATCAGCTGTTATCATTTGTTTAAGATTGGCGACATTAAACAATAAATAAATATCGAATAATTATTATTAAAGCCAGTATGGATGACCCCTTCTTCCGTGACTATTCCCCAGACCCGGTTCAGTGCCTCGCCTTGCGAGGTTGGTCTTGTACAAAGTGCCTTCACATACAAAAGTTTGCATGGAACAAAGTTCGACAGCACGTGTAACTTAACCCCATGGATGTGTCCCTGTTCCGCAAGTTGGTAGCCCCTGGATTCGCGGCACTTCTGAACATTCTTGGGGGTCCAGTCACATTTGCTTAGCAGGTGGGCAATCTTTAGAAACTTCTTGAGGTCAACCACTTTCATCTTTGAGAATTTGTCATATAGTTCACTTTCCGTCTGTTCAATCACGTTAATCGCCGCTCCTCCGTCGTCCGTATTTCCCGCCATGTTTACTGAAACTGAACGATCACTGTTGCATGTCGATTCTCTTATGGGTTTCGCTGTCACGCTGTGTTGGTCACGGCCTACTATTACCCCGGGAAAGCTTGACCGCAGAATTGCGTTACCAGGCATGTCGGGCATGCGCGTAGGGAAAAAATCTACCATGCGAAGCCTGGTGTTAAAAAAAATCCCTAACTCGGAACGCCAGTAATACTGGCGTTCCGAGTTAGGTAATTGGTAAGTGCGTCCAAACAATTGTCAAAGATGGCACAGCCGTACTCAAGGATAGGGCGAATCATAAATGTCTAAAGTTCTCGAAGGGCATTACGTGAGAGTTTGCACTTTAACCTAAACGATAGAGATAAGCGTGTCATAGCCTTCTCAGTGATTTTTTTCTGATATGAGCATCCCATTTCAAGTTATAAGAGAAAGTTAAGCCCTTGTTGGTGTGAGTAGAGCCTTCCAGAATTTCATGATCACTAAAATATAGATAGAAGAGAATAGTCGATTTTGACACGTTTATAGGAAAATAAGAAAACTGGAGATTTTATAGCATTAAAGGTGACTTTCCACTTGTTACCCCAGATATGAATTCTACCAAGATCAATGTTTAATCACTGTGGAGAAATAGGAGGATCATAATTATCTCGAGAAACGTTTTGTTGTCTGCAAATATTTCTATGTCGCAGTATATATTTTAGTCATGTCGTTTATATAAACTAGAAAGAGCACGGGGTTAACGATGGAACATTCAGAGACCCCTACCTCCATAAAAAGCATGGATGACAAATGTCCATTAATGGTAACGCGTTTAAATCTATTTGACAGATAATTACTGATAAGGTTAAGGAGAGCACCGCCATTACCCAATTGTTTCATTTTGAAAATGAGGCCCTCGTGCCACACACGGTCGAAGGCCTTGCTCATGTCTAAAATGACCATCCTAGCTTTTTTTCTGTTCCAGGCCATAGTAAGTATCGTGTACCATTTTGATCAGTTGATTTATCTTAGAATGATTTGGCCTAAAGCCAGAATTATTTGAGGTCAAGAGTCCATGAAACATGAAATGCTCCCACAAAACTTTAAAAATCAGCCTTTGAAGAACTTATAAGACGTTGTACAAGAGAGATAGGAGGGTAATTAAGTCTGTGTACCAACACAAATTTGTTCCCCTCAAGTGCATTATTTATGTGTGTGTTGGCTTGTTTGTTTATGTCCTTGTAAATTTTGACAGCTTTTCTCGAACACAATTGTTCCGAAAAGTGCCAAAACCTGGCATGGTGATTGACCTAAAGGTGAAAGGAAGCACCTGGTTTGAAATGGCCAACATGTCGGAAATTATGCAAATCAGGGCCGTTAGAAAATTTATATCTTCAGTCTCTTTACTATTATGTGGTAGAGTATCATTCCAACTTTAATTAAGAGGTTTGTGCTATAGGCGCATCCAATGGACCCCAAACAAAAGTAGAATTTTGAGCTCGCTTATTAGGGACACTCCAACAATTTAGATGAGATAGAGATGCCCGTCGTTCCTTCGATTCTTAGCTTTTTTCTACAATTTTACACATATTTATATTTTGAATGCCTCCTTGGGGGCTTGTTTTGCATTAATCTACAGTGTAATGTACAATTAATTCTTTACTTCAAGTGGATTTACGTGCATGGATTCAACAGTTAAAAGGCCACGGGTGTCATTCTTGCATTTTCTTATGTTTTGCTGCACGTGCAGCCCATGGACCCGAAAGTCAAGATAGTAGGATTTTAATTTATGCAAGCTTTGAACGCACATTGACTGATTTTGAAGTAAATATCCCTGTCTTGTTATTTCTAGACTGATTGTCAGCCGAACAGGACAAGCATCAGAAATTATCGATGAATCAGGATAAATAGATGAAGTGATAGAATAATCAAATAATTTAGTGCACGTCCCACAAACACTAAAGCCCGTAATTTTTTTCTTTTTACAAATAATGTTTACTGTGTCGTCGGGACCTGGCGCATAGGCAATTTTCAGAGACTAAAGAAGTATTTTCAACGAAGCTTCATCTATAGTAAAAATGTTGAGGCGAGCTTCCATGCGGTAGGAAAATTCAGGAAATTCAAAACCCTTAACAATTCTGGAATGCGTACTTTACAATTAACCGCTGTCTTTGCTCAATATATCAATAAAATGGGGGCGCGGGAAGGTAAAATTTGCCGATTGGAATGGGTTTTCTGTGTTTATTCAGAAATTATAGCAGGAAGATCGTTGATTACATTGTAGGTAGGTGCCCGGATGGCTTAAACTTAACGAAGAGGATCATTGTGATAGCTACTGCGGTAGTTCGTGAATTACGCTTCAAAAGGCGTGTCCACGGTGAACTCCGAAAAGACTATAGTAGGGAACAAACGTTAATCATTTTCAAATTGTTATTCGATAGAATTGTGGTGAGCAGAAGTAATGTCCCTCCTGAAATGACAAACCCCATCTGCTATATTAACTTGAAAGCTTCACAAAAGTTACCACTGGCGCATCCATTTAAAGTTATCAAGATTGCTGGTTCCATTACAGACAGTATTAAATATTGCTTTAAAATTGACCCTATAAGCGTTCATCCTGATAGTGTTGTTAAATGAACAAGCGAAATAATAATGTTAGCTTAAAGCTCCTATTTTAAAACTGATTTTGGTAGTCAAACAGATAGTGACAAAACCAATTTAGGTTTGATTTTTCCAAAGTTTATAAGTTGCCTGTGAGAGGCAAATCCTCCTCTCCCGCACCCCCACCCCACCCCCGTCACGTCAGGACCTCGCCTCGGGCCTTGCCTCGGCTCATTTTTAGCTCAGCTGACTTGTCAGTCAGCTGAGCTTATCTTATGGTCTTCCGTCCGTCGTCCGTCCGTCGTCAGTCCGTCCGTCGTCCGTCAACAATTTACATTTCGACTTCTCCGAAACCGTCAGCCAGATCACTTCAAACTTGGTGGGGATGTGCCTTGCGTAAATGTCTACCAAGTTTGTTCAAATGGTCACGGTCCATTGATTTTTGAATTTTTAATGAATTTTTTTGTTCTTTTTTGGGCAAATCTTAAAAAAATCTTCTTCTCTGAAACCGCTCACCCAATTACTTTGATATCACACAGAAACACTTCCTGGGACACCTAGTTCTTAATTTGTTCACCAGGTGGCGCTGCAATTTTTTCTATTTTTTTTTATGAATTTTTGTGTGTTACAGCTATTTTCGACTTCTTCTCCAGAACCGTTACTCAGATTAAGCTGAAACGTGGTGGATATGTTCCTTGTAGAAGGGTCAAACAAAGGTGTTCTTCACATTTGCGACTTCTTCTCCAAAACTGTCATCCAGATTAACTTCAAACTTGGTGGGGATGTACCTTGGGTGGGTGTCTACCAAGTTTGTTCCAATGGTCATGTTTCAATGAATCTTGTTTTTTTTTATGATTTTTTTTTCAAAAATCTTTACAAAAGTTTTAATAGGAAAGTTTTAACATGGGAATTTCTTGTAATGGTTATAACTTAAATAATTTTGGCCAGATTTACTTCAAACTTGGTGGGGATGTGCCTTGGGTTAATCTCTACCAAGTTTGTTCAAATGGTCACGCTCTATTGATTTTTGGAATTTTTGTTAATTTTTTTCGTTTTTGGGGGCAAACCTTAAAAACTCTTCACCTCTGAAACTGCTCACCCAGTTGTTTTGATATCGTTCATAGACACTCCCAGGGACACATAGTTCCCAATTTGTTCACCAGGTGGCACTGCAATTTTTTCTATTTTTTTTTATGAATTTTTGTCTATGGTTTTGTTATTTTTCACTTGTTCTCAGAACTGTCACTCAGATTAAAGTGAAATGTGATGGATATGTTCTTGTGGAAGGGTCTAACAAAGTTGTTTACTAGGTGGCACTGCTTTAGATTCCTGATTTTTAAGTATTTTCAACTCGGGTACTTATCGATCAATGCAGCTTTCCTATTGATTACTATGTAAGTCAATGGGTATTCTAGTGCTAATTCACAGGACAACTGACACAAAATTTACTGTTTACTTGATAACTTGAGATCTGTTTTGAGTTAGTACTGTGATGCTGCACATGTTAATGTTTTTGTATGAAGGTCATGCTCAGACAGTACATGAATGACTTTGACCTCATTTCTGGGGTCACAGTGAAACATACTTGAATTTTACTCTTCATTATAACTTGAGAACTACTTGAACCTTGATGTTGCACATGTTAATGTTCTTTTATAATGGTCAGACTTACTCAGAACATGGGTGACCTTGATCCTTTCCCAAGTTCATAGATCTGCAAGTGTGATGAATGTCAAGATCAGCTGAGCATGGGCTGTTCACACAGCCCTCTTGTTTTTCTTACGGCCCTGGTACCTGCTGCTCAATTTCATTGTTTTCATGTCTGCATGTGCGGTACACCTGCAGATGCAACGGACATGGACACCCATAATTTAAATCCATAAATTTACACGAATACTTTGACAGAGACCTGACGGATATAGCTGATCATGATCCAAACTTAATTCTCGGCGCAATTCATAATTGCCCTATACATGCTCCACTTGGTGTAATACGTCTTGTACGATTACAAAAAGAAACAAAAAGCAAAACAAAACAAAAATTGCGTTTTATGTTACTTGCGCGAATTCATTATTTCTCTTTGCTGTTGTTAAACTCGGTGACATTTCGACAAAGAGGACAACAGAGCTCTGGTTTATACTTCTATGATATAAATGTATAAATCAGAGCTCTGTTGTCCTCTTATGATTTTGCCTCAACATCGATGTCCTGTATTGTCTTTAGAAATAACTGACCACACAGTATTTTATTGTGTACTATATTTTGTGGGTAGTCACCTACGAATGGTCAGATGAAACCCATGCATGGAAAACATAGTAGGGGCGGGGGCATAATAATTCGTTAACTCTTTTAGTCATGGGCTTAATGGTTTATGTTCGATTTAACATAGTGCTTCAAATTTGTCAAACAGTGAAGGCGCACTATGAGTCCACTTTTGATCCTTACTTTGTGGGTGAAGATTTTTTCGGTATTGAAAATAATGGTGCGGAAGAGAAAGGAACCCGTTGCGCAGCTACATGGTCGGTAATCGTTGTTTTCTGTGCACAGAGCACAGGCTTTCTCGTTGCCACCGCTTCCTGGCTCGCGGTCTTTCCTTTGAATTGAACCAAACACATATTCTGATAAATGGACAGAAAGCTACGAACATTAGTTGTGAAAAGAAATAGCTTTACAAACTCAAGATATAATTTACATTTATTGGTATTCAATGTTCCGAGATCATTACAGATATATATGTACCCACTAAGACGAACGGGGTGCTTTGAGTATGGGAAGTCAAGCGCGATTGCGTTGCCGGCGGAAATGGGGACCTCAACGAATCCAAAGAGTTCACCTGAAATATGATATAGATGCGGATGTAAACTATATTACAGATATTTAACATGCCGTAGAAATTAGCACATGCATTATAAAGCTTGCACATTTGTAAAACAAAGTAAAGTAACCTTTAGAATATGCTGCTTCTTTTCCTCTCGGTAACCTGAACTCTTTGTCGACTGACGTTTTTGTTTTTTGTTTTGTTTTTTCTTTCTTTTTTTATTTATTCTAGCTGAAACAAAGAAGACTTCACGAGATTGGAATATTTCTGGTAATTTTTACTTGTAGAAAGTCGCGTGTCGATACATCGGCGTTTGAAGCCTTTTGGGGTTTAATAGACTTGTCCCTCAGCGGAAAACGTCCCTGTAGTCAACATTAAAGCGCCATAAACCAATCTGTCTTTATAACTCACACATCTATTGCCAGCTTTTACAAACAATTGAGCACAAAAAAGGCCGATACAGACACTTGTCACAGAACAAGTTGCCTTATAATCGTTCACTTTGAAGATGATACGTATATACTTTACTTGTTATCAGTTACAGTAGTTGTATTCTTCAGTACACAAATAAGTTTATCTGCCAACACAGACTTTTTTGTTTTCCCTATAATTTATTTATTTTTTTACTGATTTTATTTTATTTATTTCATTTCAGTGTAAAATTTGTCTTTTGTTTTTAATTTTTTCGAAAAGTCCCAAACTTGGCGTGATGATTGACCTAGAAGAGAAGTTGTGATATTGGTTGGAACAGTCGTGATCTTACAAAGTATGCAAATAAGGAGCAATTAAAATGTTAAAAGCTCCATATGTTTCAACTTATTACAGATAAACGCAAAATTTTAAGTTGTACATGCAGGTTTGTGACACCTGCCAATATAATGGAAAATAAGCAAAAGCCGTAGCATTTTAAATTATGCTAATTATTAACACTTGAAAATTTCAAAGTTGAATATCTCCAAAACTATTATATGCAGGTGCCAATCGAACTTCATTTTATAGGTTTGTGATATAGCTGTATCTAGTGAACCATGTACCAAAGTAAGCATTTTAATTTATGCAAATAAGGTGAATACACAATATTTTTTGTCTTGAATTACTTCTAAACTATTATATATAGAGGTACTCTTCCGACTGCAAATGATGAGGTTGTAATAACTGCATCCAATGACACTTGAACCAAAATTGTAGCATTTTAATTTATATAATATATTGAAACAGGGAAACAGCCAAAATGTAAATGTGGAATAACTTCAAAACTATTACAGATAGAGGTGCCATGCTGGCTTCAATTGATAGGTTTGTGGCATAGCCGCATCCAATAAAGCATTGACCAAAGTTGTAACATTCTTATTTATGCAAATGTGCCCAATTCGCAAATTTTCAATCTTAAATAGCTTCAAAACTATTATAGATGGAGGTGTCATCGTAACTTAAATTGATAGATCTTTGTGAGATAACTGCATTCAATGAGCCGTGAATTAAAGTTGTAGCAGGTGGCGTTATGAATAATTTCAAATTTACTATAGATAGAGGTGCTATCCCAACTTCAATTTATATGTTATTGTTGCAGGAGTTAAACAGGAACTGAATAGGCAATCTTTAACAGTTTGCTACGCACTCAGATTGATTTCTAGTTAATGTTTGGTCCTTATGTCTGTGAAAATGAAGTTCCCATTCTCATCGAGATTTATCAAGTGATCGTCATATAGTAGATTTAGGGCTCTGTCTTTGCGTATATTTGTCAGCACGACATAATTATAGAAATTTTCAAGCTCTACCAGAGCTTGAAATATTCCATACGTGTGAATTGCACACATGTGTAATCAAAGCCGGAATTTGCTCGGTCATTGTATTAGCCAGACAATTTGGCGCGGGGGACTGTCAGCATTCGAAATATCGCACACATATTTATAAGTTCGAAATATCGCACACATGTTTATAAGTTATTCGTTTATTTGTTCGGGTGACATTCAAGTTAGAATCAGCAGAACCACTATGCATTTGCACGGTATGATTGGTCAAACAATGTGCAAAATTTTAGGTACCCACGTTCAAAACAAATTTATAAACGATTTTTTCCGTAGTAATTTAATACCATATAGATAAGGTTTAAGTTTTGAGTGCCAGTTACCACAAGAGTGACACTTCAACTGAATTAGTGCATGGACGTTCTATGCAGGGACGTACTATCTAAATAGCACGTCCCTGGTTAGAGAAACCATTGTGCCCTCAAATGCCTAATTTAAAGGTCTGTTATTCAAGTAGCAGCACGTCACGCCTAGTTTCAATTTTAAAAGACTGTGCTACGTCACAATTAATTTATCCGTATAATTACATTCTAGGTAAAAAATACTTTGTGATAAACATTATGAACATGTAGCAAATTCACACAATGCTTTTTATTTGAGTTTTGTCCATGCGTTCATGTAAACATTAGAGTCTACTATTTAAGGTGCAAATGGATGCCTTAGTACATATTCATATTGTTTAATATGTCAAAGTTACCAAATATACTTCACCAGCACTCCATAACAATTTTGGCAGGATATCAATAGTTACTCCACTAGACAACAACTTTACATTCATACCATATTGATCCAACACGCGCACACTGAGTTCATGAAGTTTAACATGGTCCAGAGACGTTCGTGGATTAATTCATAAATGAATGCCCACGTTTACCCATTAGTATAGGCCAAATTATACATGTCACTCACATTTGAGTATCCATGGAAATATTTCATTGACTACTGACCTTCATATTTTTTCACTGCAACTGTTTGTGTACTATAAGAAATTACTACAATTGCGTCGAGTATGGATTGTGAAACTTGAATGCACAAATTTTATACCAACTCGGTATCTCAGACTGATGACACGCACTTGACTAGACATCACGCACTTAACTAGCCATCTACCTGTCATTACGTACATTGTAGTTGTTCTGTCGACCTACCGAAATGTATTCTTTCAACAATATTGAAAATGCACTGGGTGTAAGCATGGTCGTGTAAACATTTTGGAGCTCCGACCACTAAAACACAAGTTGTATTAAATCAAACTGGTAAACGTATCATATCAAATTATATAGAACACGTATTGTATCCTGTTTTGCCAGGAATGTGTCGCAAGAGTTAACTAGTAATGCAATAACAACCCACAAAATTGATTTTAATATGCTGTAGAAAGTAAAAAGTAAAAGGTGGTAGTAATCAAGATACAAGAACTTCATTATGAAGAATGACTAGTTTTAGGTATCACATACTACTTTGAAGGAAATACGCAGCGTTTTGCTCTCTCTGTTGGTGGGTGTTATTTTCTTCAAATGAATATATCTTGCATATCTGTTATGTATATGTTTACAGATACTATCTTCGTTGCGTCAATTTTCGATAATGGTATCTGTTAAACCTGGAAAAGGTCAATTCTTAAGGACGCACATGGGCACAATCTGGCCGAACTGTCGGCTGAAGGTGTCACATTAAATCAGCAACAACAACAAAAAAACAAAAACAAAAAAATCCCGAACCAGCGTTAAACAATCGGCTGAGTGGATAGTCCAGCTGCCAGCTCCAATTATTCGAGATCACTCTGCAAAATGCACCCCCCCCCCCCCGCAGCTTAAGCTTCATACACTCCAAATTTTGACCTGACGATTAATGGCTGATTGTTTGCATATGTGAACATCCTATGTCCTGCAAGATATCGATAATTATCTTGATATTGGGCGGGCAACGTCGTTCATTAACCTTTGTGTACGTCACTTGTGCGTGCATACACACACATACACATGCACTTCAGTTTACGGTTAACATTTTATCACAAATTGGTCTCAAACGAGTCGTATTTGCATGTAGCCAGTCACACGTTACACTCAATGAATAAAAAAAATACGGCCAGAATGTGTTCCACGTTCGTTGCGCGGTCGTAACGATGTAATTTTAACAGCATGCTGAATTCCTTCAGGTCTGTTTTCTGTTTGTTGTCTTGTTCATGTTATCGATTGTGTGTGTGTGTGTGTGTGTGAGAGAGAGAGAGAGAGAGAGAGAGAGAGAGAGAGAGAGAGAGAGAGAGAGAGAGACAGACAGTGTGTGTGTGTGTGTGTGAGAGAGAGAGAGAGAGAGAGAGACAGACAGACAGACAGACAGACAGACAGACAGACAGAGAAAATGAGAGAGAAAGATCTTTCCGCTTTCTACAGCGATTGTTGCTGGGGTCGCTGTTGGGAACACTTGAGTTGTAGACAAAATATTACATTTCGGTGTTTCCCCTCGTTGCTTTTACCCTTCTGGTCTCCAAGTGCATGCTTTTCATAAGCGTTACCCCACAAAGCAGAATGATGGTTTCGTTGACTCCCTTAAATATGTTCTCAGCAGAAATGATTATAACAATCCTCACAGTAACAGTCATTATCTGGCTATGCTATTAACAAATCCGTTTCAGTTCAATGTACTTTCTGTGTTTGGTTTACAGAGTTTAATCTGTTTGGTAGGAGCTCTGAGAGATGGCGCTGGTTTCGCCGGGGTTCGGCTATGTCTCAGCAGTGGTGTCTCCGTCTCCCAGCGATGCCTGCTACAGTCACAAGGACACTTGATCGTAAATCTTTTTCGAGGTGTGTCGCCGCTGGCGAGGGCCTCTTTGGTAATAACCGGGTCCTGATCAGAGGAGACACCAGACTTTACATGGATCATAAGCTTTGTCGTATTTTGATAATTTTGGTGCGTGTATATTATTTGTTTGATCATGACGTATGGTGTGATATATATATATATATATATATATATATATATATATATATATATATATATATATATTCTTCATCTCATGGGGGGGTTAAGAAAGTATTATTGTGATTTGATTTAAACAAATTTGTTTCAATTGGATTACCTAATAGTACAATGGAAAACCAACAAAACAGGTTATCCAAAAACATGACATATGACAACACAGCACATACATGACACACAGGACAAATACAATAAACCGAAGACTGCATTTTAAAAAAAATGATGAACGGAAATTAAAGATATTGAGATTAAACCTATTAACGGGTATAATTACACCTACTGTACTACATAAGATCAAAAAGGCTAAAAATGAAATCTGGTTTCGACTATATATGGTTGTACAGCTTCAAATATCTGGATATTAACATCATCAGGAATGTGTTTATTACCATGAATAAGATACCTAATTAAGATGTCACCAGCTAAATCTACTATCAATGAAGGATTTACACCCGGCGTAAGTATTCCACATACAGTCTTCAAACGATCATTCCTTTGGGTTACATAACGGGGGCATTTTAGGGGGGAAATGGTGAACATCTTCGCACGGATATATGAACACTCACAGGCAGTTGAGGGAACTGCATTGATTTTGAAAAGATGACTATTTAATCGAGAGCAATTCAGACGCAGCTGTGTGTGGCATACATTTGGAAAACGATCACCGCTTTCGAAGTGTTTAGGTACATGGTCGGCCGCCAGAAGTGTATTTTTTAGATTACCCTTGAATATATTAAGGGAAGATGTCTCACGCAAATCATGTGGTAGATCATTCCAAAGTCTTATAGGTGACGGGAGAAAAGAGTTTCCGAAACGCAAATTTTTATATTTAATTTGTCGTAAATTGAGACTATTTCGCAAAACAGTGTTCCCGAAATTGCCAGGAACTAGGTCATGTAAGTAGGAAGGGACCAGCTTATGGACCATTTTATGAAACAGGATAAGTTTGAAATACTTTCTGTGAGTAACCAAGGTCTGCCAACCCAGTTCTCTTGATAAACGAATACGAGGAGTGTGCCTCAGTGCACCAGTGCAGATCCGTGCGGCTTCATATTGAACATATTCTAGAGATTTAGCTGGACCATCAGTACAATTGTCAAAAATCACACATCCATATTCTAGTACCGGTCGAACCATGGTTGTACATAATCTAATGAGAGTTTTATTGGATTGTTTGTATTTCAATCTACGCAGTAATGCCAAACGTTTACCTGCTTTATCTATAATGCGGGTGATGTGTACATCCCATTTCAAATTACTAGAAAGGGTTATACCTGAATGAGTATGAGTGTTTGATTCAGGTATAGGGGTGTCATCTAAGTTTAAAGTAGGGTGTTCTTGTTTCTGACGTTTAGATGAGAATAAAAAAATGGATTTACAAACATGTTCAAAAGAAACAAAACGAGTACAGTATACTAGAAAACTAAGGATGTGAGACTCAGGTCACGGTCACAAGATCTAAGCAACTTTAAATTTGACCAACGTTTGCGAAGGCTATAAAGCGCTATTGCAATTCTAAATTCCTGTAAACCAATACCCATTTAAATGCAAATAGTTGTGTTTATAGACAAAACGTCAAAATCACAGTGTGCGTATCCGTTCAAAGTAATCGTGATGTATGTGCAGAAGCACAAATTTAGCACAATACTGCGACCTGTCTTCGGCAATACAAACAAAACGAACATGAAAAAGTAAACATCAAATTGAAAACAAGCAAAATGCTTGGTATCATAAGAAAGATGACTGTAACTGGAAAACGAAAAAAAGTGGTAAAGTAGACATAATTGTAAATCTACACAATGTGTAAATGGTAAAGGGTACAGCAGTGCAAACCAGCAGCTTAGAGCAGAATTCTAGTTGTATATGATATATTGTATATAATGTACCGAGTTACTATATAACAGCAGTTATTGCACACCTGGCATATACATCGGTCTCTTATGCCATTATTATTATTATTATTATTATTATTATTATTATTATTATTATTATTATTATTATTATTATTATTATTATTATTATTATTATTATTATTATTATTATTATTATTATTATTATCATTATTATTATTATTATCATCATCATTATTATTATTGTTATTATTATTATTATTATTATTATTATTATTATTATTATTATTATTATTATTATTGTTATTATTATTATTATTATTATTATTATTATTATTATTATTATTGTCATTGTCATTGTTATTGTTATTGTTATTATTTGTGAGGAAGGGGTTTGTGTATTTGCTAAAATTATTGTGTCCTGTTTTAAAACATTTATAAACTTATCTTCTTTGGTTTCAGTAATAACTTTTTCTTCTAGCCTCTTTGCATATATTTCAGGTTTTTGTGTGTCTTTTTAAAAAAAAATTAAGATTTTTTTTTGCAGTGACGATTTTGTGTATTTAGTAGACCCATGCTGTGTACTGTCTTGAAACCTCAGTTTGCTTATCAATTTGAGCTTGAATAACAAACTGCCCAACCCTTCATGTGGGATTTAAGGCAGAACCCTCAAGGAAAGACTTATGTGTTTAGTGATTATCTGCCCCTTAAAGGTTATTAAAGCCTTTGTTCTCGGATACTCGCATTAAGTCTATCCCCAAAAAGTTGCTTTCCGCTGGATGCCTTGTGCGTAGCATCACATGGTTACACCAGGGACGTGCTATAGCGTATCCCTGGTTACACAAACTGATATTTCCTTTGATTGCCTTTAAGTTTAAGTCTGGCTGGTTGAAAAACTGAAAATATTATCACTCTCCCGAGTAGGCACGGGAAAACTGTAAAGATACTGCAATATATGCTACTAAAGAGGGCGTACACGTAGGGATGAAATCCAGTGTTAGAACTCACGGTAAAAGTGTGGGATTAGGTAATCGGTCATCCAGTTAAGGGCAGAAAAATTGCGAATTGGATTTCACGGGTATTAAAGAAGTGATGCTGATGCTGACCCGGAGATTAATGAAAATCTGTATAATATTTATTTGGAACGGACAAGTAGAATGTATGAATTAACTCGGCTTAAACGGGTAACATATCAATGACTACTAGGAAGTGGTTCTGGCCAAAAAGACACAAATAACATATCAATTATAAATTCTAGGAAAGGTTCTAAAGACAGAAAGTCAGACAGGAATAATATGTTTCGGCGGTTAAATGGTAACAATGGTGATGATGATGAATGATAATAATGGTGATGATGATGAATATCCATATTCTTGACCCCTGCGGTAAAGCGAGAATACCAAATATTCCAAAAGAGGTTTCTAAGATGATTCAGGATTCAGTCGAGATGCTGACCTGGGTTAAATGAGATGCGAGATTAGGGGTCAAATCAGCAGCCTCGTTCTCGGTTCCATTGCTGGGCAGTGCTTATGTAAACAAAGACGCATGGGCACATCTTAGTCCCTGCTATTTGGGAGTATTGAGGTGTTCGCGGATCACATGAAAGGGGTGTGATAAGTCATTTACCACTTACAGTAAAACCTTCTTATACCGAACACCCTTGGGACCTGAAAAACGTGTTCAGTAAGGGGAGGTGTTCAGTATAGGGAAGTTTGCTAACATTGGAAGTATACATTCGGGACCAAGAAATGGTGTTCAGTATAGAGAGGTGTCCGGTATATGGAGGTGTTTGGTTAGAGAGGTTTTACTGTATATAAGTCAGTGCATTTATTGGGTTACGATTAATGGTCATTTTACGAGCATCCTGTCACCCGATACCTCACTGAAGACACAAGAGATGCCTGTTTGGAACACCCACCAACCAGATACTGCTCTGGCATTTTAATTTAAAACAGATCCATGACCCTTTCATGCTGTAACTTGACCAACAAGTGTTCATGCTTTTCAAGAGGGTATAAATTTGGGCTGGATTGGGTTAAATTTTCAAGATACAAGTGGTCCAATTTGAATAACAGAACAGTCCATTTTATCAGAAGTAATGGGGGTTTAGAACTACTGATAAAATAAAACCTTTTCTGTAATAACATAGATTAGGCTAAGTTTCATACATACTGATATTTTAAGTTGTGAAAAAAATATATTTGAGCATTCTAGGGCAAATTGTACAGATCTGATCAAAATTCAAAGGGCCCTACCCCTAAATATGTCATTTTGGGGTTCCTTCGTTTTAGGCTGAAAGGTGTACACAGGGTTGTCACTATCCCACCACCCCCATTGGATTATGGATCTGTATGCTTTAGCAGTGCATTCTTGGTGCAAATTGCCGGGAATAGACCCCATGTTACAAAAGTGGAGCTTTGTAGAAAAAGTGGATTTTTTTTGCAAAATGGCGGATTTTAGAGGTTGAAATTCAAAGTCACGTCACAAGATTATTTCTTTCTAATTTGGACCTACATCTTACTGCTTGCATCAGGAAAGTATTTTTGCAGTAGATGGCAAAATATTTTGTCATCACATTGCTTGTACAAAATTTGATCAAATTACATGAACATGACTTCTGGATATTAGGGTCAGCAATGGCTGACAGATCAGAAATGAAATGGACATATTGGACTACCATGGCCATATTATTAGACTGGAATAATACCATAATGTGGATTTAAATCTGTGGAAAGAGGACATATAAAGGTAAGAGATCATAACACATCTTTTGTGCCACTTTTTACAAATTTCTTATTTGTATGTGATACCAGTTAATATCATGGGCGCCATGTTGGATTTTGTGTATTTTGGTGACGTCACATCCTAGGGCTTAGCTTGGAACCGAGACGTGCTGGTAGCCAATCAATCTCATTCATGTCTCAGCATTTCGACTGATTGTTGAGCTAACCTGGGTATAACAAGCACGGAAATCCCCAAGGCAGCTCATATAAAAGAACGAGTGGAGAAGCTGCAGGTGTCCGTGGTAAGTACAGATAGTTTAAGTACTAGCAGTGTAATTGTGGCCACGACAATGTTTTTGCCTCTGTTCAAGACTTGGTTTAAAAATATTTTATTCCGAAGAAAGCAATTAGGAAGGAGGACAGAGCCCCATACAAATCCTTCTTGCAAAGAAGAAACAAGAGCACAGGACATACGGCACGTACATTCCAAATTTACGCCTCTCGTCTCGCCCGAGGACTCAACGAGGAGCGCATGGAGGAGACAAGTAGAAGGGAGACGCCGCTAAACAGAGCACCGATGGGAGGGGGGGGGGAGCATGATTCGATAACCACAGACAGTACACCAAGTTATTGTTTCAGCTTGAGAACGTTTATGTTTTTTCAATATAATCTTGAACTGAAAAAATATACGGATGTTTCCCGTAAGTATTGTGGACAGGTTAGGAAATTGTGCCCAACGCTTTCGGTGGTAGCGCCGCATGTGCAGCTTGCAGATTCGACAACGCCTATCTTACTCAAATGTTCGTTCAGCTGACTGCAACCCATGCGCAGACGGAAATGCAAAATGGACAAGTATCTCTCACCAATATTTCAAATGTGCTGGATATACAACACAACACGTTTCCGGATTTGAAATTCCCTGTTCAAATTGTGACAGGGTCGGTACATTTCTAGTATCTAACGGGAGTAAGTTCCATAAAGTAATAACAGATGGAAAGAAGGATTTCTCGAAAAGGACTGTCGTGGAGCTAAAAGATGGCATGTCAGAATGTTTGCTAGAATCGGAGCGTCCTCTGGTGTTTGGACGATGGTTTTCATCTACTAATGGAACGTCGAGTGAAGGGGCATACAAATGACTAGGAGTGAGTTTGTGTACCACTTTATACAATTTTAGTCATTTAGATCTTTCCAATCGCTTTGACAGTGGCTCCCAGCCAGTTTCTTCGTACAGTTTAGCCTTTGGGGTAGTTGTCATAGCACCTGTCACAATTCGGGCTGTAGTTAGCTGAATGTCTTCAAGAAGATCTTTACTAGACGGAATGCAGCCGTCCCAGACCACGCCACCATTATCCATAGTAGGACGGATGAAAGATTTGTAAATTATTTCCAAGTTTTCACGATCCAGACGGCACTGAATAGATTTCCTGATGTTCAATCGGTTGGATGCCTTGAATGCAATTTGTTTAATATGAAAACTCCATTTAAGGTCTGATCTTACCCCCCCCCCCCCCATCGGTGCTGAGTGTTTGTGTTCGGGAACATTCTCCAGTTGGTGGCCTTGAAAAGTGAGAGTAAGGTGATCAGGGGTGTTTTTCTTCAACGAAATAAGCATAATATCAGTCTTCAGTGCATTAAAAGAGACAATCCAGTTCTTGGATCATTCATCTAAGGAGGTGATGTCAACATTCAAGACCGCAGCAGCACGGACCGGATCATCGACAGTAATATAAAGAGATGTATAATCAGCGAATAGTTTGACATTGGAATTTACCACTTTAACTATATCATTGATCTAAATTAGAAACTGTCCATTAAGAACTACACGTTGCCTGTGATTGTTAAGATAGTCGCCAGACCATTCCAAAAGTTTGTCAGTGATGCCGTTTTCTCTAATTTATGTAGGAGACCTCTGTGCCCAACTTTGTCGAAAGCTTTGCCTACATCGAGAAAGACAAATTTTACTTCTTTTTCTTCATCAATAGCTGTGCATAGTGTCATGATATAAGGAAAGTAGTTTGATGACTGTTGAGTCACGCGGTATAAAGCCAGACTGGTTTGCAGAAATACCCATATTGTCCCGAAAATTTGAATCCATGTTTAAACTCTAGTCTTTCCATTACTTTCCCTATACAGCTTAAAAGACGTACAGGACGGTAATGGTTGCCCAGGTTGGCATCGCCCTTTTCATGCAGGGGTGTAACGTGCGCCTCTTTCCAGATAGACGGAAAATGACTTTGGTTAAGCGATAGGTTGAATAATTTCGTGAGTGGTTTATAAATATGGGGAATGGCTTCTTTCAGAAGTCCATTGCTTACGCCGTCAGAACCATTTGCTTTGGAAGTATCGAGGCATTTTAGAATGTCAAGAACTTCGTGATCCAGAATACTCAAATTACCTAAAACATGAATAGAATGGTCAGGGGGTACTGGGATTTCAGCTGCTGATGTGTATATGTTACTTTGGAAGTTATTAAATTGTTCGGCTTTCGATGCACTGTCAGATCTGTTTCACATTACATATCAATGAGGGTATTGCCTGAAGCTGGTTTTTATTCAGATAATATTTAACTGACCTACACCATGCTTTATTTTTCCTTTTGGAATTTTTAAGAGAGTTATTTAATTTGGTATTATGACGTTCTTCAGCTAAGCGGCGATGCTCCTGGCACTGATTGCTTAGCTGATTATACGTAGCCCATGACTCAGTGCTACGCGGACCATTATTATTATTTTTTGCTGTATGGTACGCGTGCATGACCTTACTCTTTTCGCAACGGAGAGGAGAGGTATACCAAGGAAGGTCATCGGATCGAATGTTAACTTCCTTATTAGGAATACATGCATTAGCGGCTTGGAAAAAGTGATCAGTTCATGAGTCACAACATTCATTTATATCATTGGACAAAAAAAATTGTCCCCAACTGATTTGACTTAGATGGGTGCGAAAATGATTAAAATCTGCCTTTTCATATTCGCAAATAAATCTCTTATACGAAGGTTCAAACTTCCTTCGAAACAGAATACAAGCAGACACGACACTGCGATCGCAGTTCGCAATCAATGGCAAAACACAAGGTTTACAAATAAAGTTGGGAATGTTTGAAATAATTTGATCAAGACAACGGGATGCATTACTTGTTATGCTAGTAGGCTCTCTAATATGGGGGACAAGAAAATTAGTTGCACGAAAGTGGTCGCGGGTTTTTTTTTTTTTTTTTTTTTTTGCCAGGTGCTGTAGAAAAATCAGCGTTAAGATGGCCTGTTATAATGATGTTAATGCCCTTGGTTTTGGCATCATCAAGATTAGCTTTTATGTTATCTCAAAATGATACATGCGAGTCAGAAGGCCTGTAGATAACTCTCAATAGAAATGAATTGTTGTGTAACTTGACTTCTGCCCATAACAATTCAATCTCAGGACCTTCCAGATCTTAACGTCGACCGGCAAAGAATTGTTGAGAAATAAATAGCCCCATATCCCCCCCCCCTCCGCCCCGTCCGCCAGGTAGCGTAAGGTGATTACCTGGAGAGTTTTGAGACAAGAATGTTTTCTATACAGCATCATTATCGTGATCTTGAGCAATATCAGTTCGAATGCAATTAACGCATCTTATCCTGGGTTCAACTACGAGCGTTAATATGACAAATACCAGTATCGCGAAAGATGTTATCAAGATTTAGGTGAATGTCGCCAGCCAAGAGCATCACGAGTGGAGAAATAATGAGCAAGTAAACATCAAGATCAAAATATTTTTTGAATGAAATTGAGTAACATATATATAAACTACAAGATTTTTTCTTTCTTTCTTTCTTTCTTTCTTTCTTTCTTTCTTTCTTTCTTTCTTTCTTTCTTTCTTTCTTTCTTTGTACCTTTCTTTCTTCCTTTCTTTTTTTTTTCTTTTTTCTTTTTGCTGCAGACACCACACTGGAGGTTTATAAAATAGCCGGCCAGTAGAACATACAAAATGGGATATAGCATGTAGATCTTAAGATGAACGGAAAAATAACATCATTGTGGTCCGGGACAACTGCACACAAATAGTACCAGTAGTAACAATAAAAAAAGCGAATCTGTAACGTAATTTCTGTCACCACAGTGTACAGTATGGCGCAAAAAGCATTCATAATAAAAATGTACTCGGGCCACAATGGGTTAAAGCAAATATGGTAAGCTAACAAAAGATAAAGGAACATTAAAAATTTACCGCACGCAGATACACAATACACACATACGCAGATAGACAATATATTTATGGACCTCGTGAAAGAAAATGCAAGAAGTTCTTACATCGTGGTGTAGAAAGTAGCTAATAATTGTAACCCATACGAATGTACTGAAGCATATAACGATATACGTAGTAGTGAATAGCTTGGCTCTTTCCCAAGTTGTACTAGTGTGCAAATAAATTTGAATAGAACACAGAATGATACAGATATGTAATGGCCTGTCATCTTTGTAATAGATTTAACAGTCAATTGTAGTTGTAAATGCACATGGTCAGTGGCCCAATCATAAAGAAGGACACAGAACATGTAACAGTAATAAGATTTGAAGACTGTTAAAGCGTACGGAATCGACAACAGCCCAAACGAGTTTCTGAAAAATGGTGGCAATATGTTCATCACATCACTAGTAAACTTGAAGTTATTTAACATGTTCAAGGTGTTCGAAAGCTTTTCCGAATGTTGGTCTCGGGGAATAGTCAGACCTTTGCACAAGAGTCAACCATGTTAGACCAACCAGTTCTCAAAAAAGTCAACGTCGACCTCTTCAAAATTCAACAACTTTCTGTATTTGTGTGGACCACCTATTGTGGGGCTGTGCACAAGTGCAGGCCAAAACATCCATCAGCAAGTGTATTCAAAATATGACCCCCAAAGTGAGCAGGGGATCATAAGGCCAGGCGATACTTTATATAGAAAAGGTAACGATACCTTCTCTGTTACACGGTTGTGAAAGCTGGACAGAGAACAAGGTCACAATTTCTGAACTAATGAGATCCATGTAATGAGGCATTGCCAAAGTGGTCACACTTATCAAGGCTAAATCTCGCATATGTGGCAGTAATGGGTAAAGTCGGATGGATTGCACATTCTCTCGAGGCTGATGGAGAATTAAATATTTGCACGGTTTAAAAAACACAAGGCAGAAAGAAGTAGCCCTTGTAGCCATGTGATTGTCGAAGTATACCATAGGTAACAACGACGGTCGGGATACTGTGTGGTCGTTTTGTCAGGAAATATGAGGTATTTTAAACCGAACTGGTATGGACTGGGTGATGCATAGTGATCATAGAGATTGGCTTACACTTATTTTCGATTTAGATCTGATGTACGGACTCCTGCTTTTTTCCCGTAAAATTGACATTAGACCATCATTCTACACGTATACGCTTGTTTTAAAAGGTCAGTCTTAGCTGCAAAGTATATGTATAAGTACCAGGATATCAAGCGAGTGAAATTAAAGTTTAAGCTCGAACCGGTATTCTTGGATTGAACACTGATCCAAAGTGCTGGGGTTTAAATTATGGAAAGTGCAAGTTCTGTGGCTCTAAACAGAGCATTTTTTTTATTTTGTCCTTTTTATTAGGTTAATAAAAAATTATGACTTATGATTTCGAACAGATTTACCGAGTCATGGTTTAATCTTTGTTTGGAAAATTTTTTATATCATTATCATTGATGACTAAATTAAATTAGTTTCTTGAAGACATTGCCCAAGGCCATTGTCAAGAAGCTTTTAGAATTTCTGATGTCATTGGTCACACATTCCCATCAGGTATGCTCGATATGAGATCTGCTGCCCGTGGCGATGACAGTATTTCAGTAAGGACCCAAACAGAAATCTTCACATTTACCTGATAAATTTGCAAATATGTGTACAGGTGTTTTCTGGAGTTTTTAACCTTGTTTATCTTAAATGTATGGGTCTCAATTATGGCCCGGTGTGAGGTGCCCTCGATGTAAATCAGATACAAACTGAATGACTAAATAATAAATGAAATGAAATAAAATAAAATTTGTAATCAGGGTAATGTAGTTACTCTCTATGTTGTAGTGGTAGTAGTAGGAGCAGTAATAATAATAATAATAATAATAATAATAATAATAATAATAATAATAATAATAATAATAATAATAATAATAATAACAATAATAATAATAATAATGATGATGATGATGATGATGATGATGATGATAATAATAATAATAATAATGATGATGATGATGATAATAATAATAATAACAATAATAATAATGATAATAATAATAATAAATTTATTATATGTATTTAATGTATTGGAACTCGATAACCTCAATATGTACATATACCTCTTTCATGAGGGTTTAGTACTATCAACTCACATGTATGTGCATTACCGCAAAATGCATGGCATTCACAAGTATACAAATAAAAAGAATAGATGTATTAATGCACCAATGAAAACTAAATCAAACGTTCTAGAGTGTTTGTACGTTTCAAATTCCAACAAATAAAAGTCTTGACAACCATGTTAAAAACTCGCAATGCTTGTCGATTAAAAAAAATATGTTTATTTTTATTACTTTTTTTATTTATTTTATTTAATGATTTGGAAAACCATTATAACAATATGGCCCGCCACTCTGCAAGAATGTTTATAAACAGAATAACACAGTAAGGGATTGGCTTTGTATTGATCTTTGAGCTCTTGGTGGGTGCCTGGAAGAAGTTTTTTTTATGCAGGTTGGCGTTTTGCCACACTGGGAATAAATTATATAAATATGGGCAAATGTATGTCTTAAGCTTGACGACCAATGCCCGTGCCAAAGTTTTGTTTTTAGTTCCGCATTTGTTTAACTTTGATGTTTGCTCAGCCTTCTCTCGATATATCTCTGCCTTTTGTCCAGTCTGCACTCACTATGATTACACACAATCATATATGCATAAAGACACACACACACACGCGCGCACACACACACGTATATATATATATATATATATATATATATATATATATATATATATATATATATATATATACACATATTATGGAACGCTGTTTGTTTTTTCTTCAATGTTTTCAAGTTATCTTTAAATCCATTTGTAGATATCTCTAAATGTATTGAAACATATCCATAAATCAAATTATGGCTTTCCTGATTTAGAGATATGTCAAAATGCATTGGAAGATATGTTTAAATGATTTCAAGACAACTTTAAAGACGGATCTATTGAAAGATCTCTTAACATATTTAAATATATCTTCAAATATGTTAAAATCATATAAAGATATCTGTCAATCCGTTCAGAGATATCTTTATATCCATTTAAAGATATCTGCTTATGGAGTGTAAAGAGTTCGGACTGCGGAATAGCGTAATGACCACCAGGAAGTGGTTCTGGACAGAAAGACACAAATACAAACAAGAGATATCTTTAAATGTATTTCAAAGTATCTTCAAATAGATTTAGAAATATCTTTTAATCAACTTAGGTGTGTCTTTAAAGGATTCCATCCACCATATTCGTGTATAATGAAAATTATTGTTCGTGCCTGGGAATAACCAATACGTATAGGGACCGCTACCTTTATTCTTCGATTTATAATATGTCTTGATCCATTTAGAGATATCTTTAACTGGATTTTAGAATGTCTTAATATCGAAATAAACATAGCTTTAAAGCCATTAGCAATGTCTTTTAATGGATTCAAAAATATCTCTGCGTTGATTTAGAAATATCTTTAAATGCGTTTAGAGATATCTCTGAAAAAGCTCCATTTGAACATATCTTTAAATAGATTTTTATAGATACCTTCATGTATTTAGACATGCCGGCAAATATTACAGATACTTACAGGTATCTTTGAATCGACTTAGAGAGATCTTTCAATCCGTTTAAAGGTATGCTTAATACAACTGATTTTCATATGCAGTGGAATCTCCAATTGATACCAGCTCCATGGAGAGACCATTTCTATATTAACACCACCAATTTACAGACCCTTTTTGTTTATCTTTAATTAAATTATTTTTCCATTACGACCACTCCTCTATTAAGACCATATTTTTCAGTCTCTTAGGTGGTCTAAATAGGGGGATTTATTGTATCTCTAAATAATTAGAAATTACGTCTAAACGCTTAATAAAACAAAAAACGACGGTCCCTAATATTTATATCAAAAGTACCTAGTTTGAAAAACCAATCCCATCTCGTCAACACTGGGGATGGGATTACCAGAATTTCGATTCATATTAGCAATGCGCATGCCTGACTGTTTAACTTACTGATCACAAAACAGATCCTGGACTTATTGCAGGGACGTATTTCACCTTGTATGGATTATTCCCTGTTGTATTCAATTCTGAGAAAGGCTCTTGGCAAAGCTACCAAATCAATTTCCCAAACACCGCCGAACCAGGTGCATGTCTGAACTTGTAGAGTGATGCCTGGTTTGCAAAAGAATACACAAGGCTAAGGTGCGCAGGTTGTCTCAGCTATTGAAACAGGACTCGCATTTACAACACACGTTTAAACCTGATCGTGCTTCACTGGAACAGGAGCAATACTGGTAAGCTTTTACACTGCGTTTTTTTGTGTGGCGCATGTATGCTACTCCCAGATTTTGTATAGAACATACGCTGGCTGTGCTTGTCTGTGCAACACAAGCCTGCTTGGCAGAGAGACTCGGCTAAATTATGTGTATTGTGATTCTCAGCTGCACGATCGATCAAGTCGGCGGTGATAAAATATTGCTGCAACAGCGTAACGTCGCGCACAAAATTGACCAGGAGAATGAAGGCATACTGATGCATGGAAGGTCATGCTTGTAAATGACACATCTAAGCAAACAAACTGGGCTGACAGTAAGGTAGGAGGTACGTGAACATGTCGTGTCTGCGGTGTTTTGAGACAACATCACCCTTTAGAACTATTGAAGTTTACACACACACACACACACACACACACATATATATATATATATATATATGTATGTGTGTGTGTGTATGTATGTATATATATGTATATATATATATATATATATATATATATATATATATATATATATATATATATATATATATATATAGCCCTTATGGGCATAAGTAAAATAAAATCTAAATGGCTTAGCTCCATGGCAGGCCCAAATAGCGAGATTTATTTGAATCACACAGATATAATATGCATCACCAAATATCAGCCAAGTGGAACACCTAGAATTTTGTCAATCGATGAAAATGTAAAATACCAATCTGTAATGCAAATTGAATGGGATGGCACAGCACATACACTCAGCTTAGTCACATGAAACATGAATCTAAACTCAAGACTTTGTTCACCCTGCTTGACAACATAGTTCAGGTCATACGCATGGGCAATATACAAACACGCACACAATGTACAGTAGATTTTATTGTATAAAATTCAACGTGTGTGAAGAAGGTTAAAGCTCCTGTTTCATGCGATATTTAATGTTCCATGATGCAATTCCTAGTGAATATTATTTCTTCAAATTTCTGCTCGGTATAAACAAAAAGATACCTTCAAATAGCTAGGTACAATTCGTGTGTTCTGCTGGCACACTGTTTACGTTCGCTTGGACCAAGCCTCCTTCATCGAAAGGGATTTGTCATTAACTGTCCATGCCGTCACACATGGGGAGCCCCTGGAGAAACCCATTTATTAGTAAATCTTGTGGCATATAAAACCACACATTGGACAAGAGTTCCAGTGGCTAATTCAGCAGTTTGTGAGGAAACTATAATCATCTGGAGATATATGAGTGACGTCACCGGTAAAATCCCATGAAATCAGCATGCTAAAAGTACGAATTATGGTATAAAGCGTGTGGGGAAAAGGGTTTTTGCTTTGAAACAAATCTTTTACAGTTAATACTCCCTTTCATTCCAATTGTTGGTTTCCATTCAAGAAAACCATAATTAATATTTTAGTGTTATCATGGTCGATTTTTTTTTAGCCCACGGAAGGGGTGTTCAGATGTCATTACTTTTCATTGAGTTCCAAACTTGTAGCATTTCAAGCTGTTTCAGATCCATATAAATTTTCATGTCGCTGCAAGTTGGCTGCTCAAAATTGCCATTTTTAAAAATGCAACATTTTCCTGGGGCGTCGGAAAGTTGAAAGTGATGAAAAAATTATTGGATGGTGACGGGTGATAATCCAACGTGACTGCTTAGAGGTGGGGCAAAGTCAAGTTTGGTGTTTCTCATATATGTTAATGCCTCTTTTTTTTGTATAAGTCAGACTTGAACTTAATTGGTGAGCACAGTCTTCCCTAAAGTAAAAGCTTTTACTTAAAGATATGGTGTGTAGGGCACGCTAGTTGCAGCCGCTCCCAATTTGCAAGTTGCACGTTCATCTTTTTAGCTCAGCTGACTTGTCAGTCAGCTAAGCTTACCTTATGGTCCTCCGTCCGTCGTCCGTCAACAATTTATATTTTCGACTTCTTCTCAAAAAGCGCATCACTTCAAACTTGGTAGGGATGTACCTTGGGTGGGTCTCCACCAAGTTTGTTCAAATGGTCACGGTCCAGTGATTTTTGGATTTTTTTATTAATTTTTTTGTTCATTTTTTGATAAAATCTTAAAAAATTTTCTACTCAGAACCTGCTTGGCCAATTGCTTTGAAATTGCATAGGGAACCTTCTGGGAACCCCTAGACCTTAATTTGTTCAACAGGGGGTGCTGAGATTTTTTTCTATTTTTTTATGAATTTTTGTGTGTTTTCACTATTTTTGACTTCTCGAAAACCGTCGCTTTGATTATGCTGAAACTTGGTGTAAATGTTCCTTGTAAAAGGTTCACACAAATTTGTCCACCAGGTGGCATTGCTGTGGATCCCTGGTTTTTAACGGTTTTTTCCATTCGGGTATTTATCGGTCAATGCATACATTCCTATTGATTACCATGTAAGTGAATGGGGATTGCAGTGGTAATTCACATTTTCGACTTCTTCTCCAAAACCGTCAGCCAGATTCACTTGAAACTTGGCGGGGGTATACCTTGGGTGGGTCTCTACCAAGTTTGTTCAAATGGTCATGGTCCAGTGATTTTTTTTTGTTGATTTTTTTGTTGTTGATGTTTTTGGCAAAATCTTAAAAAATCTCCGACGAAGCCGCTTGGCCAATTGCTTCGCAATTTCATAGGTGTACTTCTGGGGAGACCTATACCTTAATGTGTTCAACAGGCGGCGGTGCAATTTTTTAATGAATTTTTGTGTCTTTTTGCTATTTTAGACTGCTCCAAAACCATCAGTTAAATTCACTTCATACTTGGCGGGGATGTACCTTGGATGGGTTTGCATCAAATATATAGTCATATGGTCATACTCCAGTGATTTTAGGAGTTTTGCTGATTTTTTGTGTGCATTTTTTGTCCAAGTCTTAAAAAGACTTTTGTCTGAAACCGCTCAGACTGTTATGTTGCATGCAGTGGCACATATGAGGGCCAGACTCAGACAGTACATAAGTGACCTTGGCCTTATTTCCAAGGCCACAGGTTCACTTTCCTGAATTTAACTGTATTTGATAACTTGAGAACTATTTAAGTTAAAACCTTCATATTGTTCATAGTGGTGGTCCTGTGCTAAGGGCAGACACACAATGTGTAGATGACCTCGAACTTATTCCCAATGCCACAGTGTCACTAGTGTCATGAATTTATAGGTCAGCTGGCCTGTTCACACACTCTTTTATTTTTATTTTTTTCAAAATGTCTCCACACAATGCTCAGCTGACGCTTTGGGCTTGCAGTCATGCTGACATATGAAGGATAAATAAGTACGATCCCCGATCCAGTATTTAAGGGACAAAAAAGTGAAAAACAGATTTTAACCAGTCAATTAAAGTACACTCGCATTGGAAACGGCAGCATAATAAAACGAGGCGTGCTAAAAGTAGGAACGAAGATCGGCAGTGAAAAAGGCAAAAATACCCATAGATCTATAGGTTGTTTATTTAAATAATAATAATCCACTCCCTCGATCCCTGCTTAATAATCTACTTGTAGGACGTATTTTAGCCCACTCAGGCAACTTTATTCCTCGCAAAGCGTCTCGATTCCAAATGAGCCACTCTTCCTTGAAGCGAAGTGACCCCTGCGTACGGACTCAAATTTCTCCTTCGTTCTGATGGACCGCCAGTCAGTAATTTGTATTTTCGTTTAATTATCAGTTGTACTGTAATCGCTAAATTGTGTACACGTCCGTAATAAAATAATAAAGTAAACGAAAATACAAATTTATTCACCGGCGGCCAATTAAAGCGAAGGAGAAATTTGAGTCCGTACGCGCGTATCACTTCCGTTTTACGAATAGTGGCTCATTTGGAATCGGGACGCTTTGCGAGGAATAAAGTGGCCCAAGTGGGCCAAAAGACGTCCGACAACTCAATATTAGACAGAGATCGAGAGAGTGGATTGTGACGAGTCTTTTGGTATATAGATTATATGCGTCCGGCAGCAGAAGCTGTTTAAAACAGGAAAAAAAGCGGGGGGGGGGGGGGGGGGGGCGCCGATTTTTTGTTTGTTCCCTTCTAACTCTGATCAGTATTTTCGGTGGACAGTGACTTTGAATGGGTTCGTATTGACCAGAATATGAACACAACCATTCTGATGGTTGCCCCTGTGGTGCCTGATACACTTTCATCATCGGGATGCCGAGCGGTCCTTCACACACATCTATTAATTTTTCCTCTCGTGTTACATATCAACGCACTGCTGACTAACACGTAGATACTGTTCCTATTAACAGGAAGCGATCATGAATCACGGCATAAACTCTTTCGGTACACATTTTGGACTGAGTCAACAGCTTTCCTCGGTCCTCTTTGGGCGCGCGTCTAGGAAAGCTGTTGACCAGGGCCATTTAATTCCCCGAGTCTGAACTATTATATAGGCATGTTGGTAACAGAGTAAAAAGTCTTTTCGCAAAAAAACATGAATCTATTATCCTTATAATCGAGAGCAGTTCGTCTTTAGTCGTTCGACCTTAGCCGCAGTTGGCAGGGAAAGAGTTAAAACGAGATCACAAAAAGTGTTTAATATTACCCGAGGTTGCCCAGCAGATACACACACACACACACACACACACACACACACACACACACACACACACACACACACACACACACACATACATACATACATACATACATACATACATACATATATATATATATATATATATATATATATTACGTAGCCACACACACACACATACAAAGATACATACATACATACATATACTAGATCAAAGTATCGGACAAATGTTTAAGTGGGTAGGTGCATGAGCACCCTTGCCAAATTCAATCATTCGATGTTGGCTTTGAAGTGACTGACTCCAGTCAACTTGCCACAGATCTTTCACTGTAGAGCATGTCCTGGAAGTGTCGCCGGTGTCGTCTTTGGTCCGCATAATGTTCAGGGAGGGAAAACCCATGTCCATACCATGCATACAGTACCAAAGTTTGTTGTCAACTGCGCCCAGATACTTGGCCACCGGGCCTCAACTCACTTTACACAAAGGTTCTGTCTGGCAAGGTGAGACAAACACAACCCCGAACAATACTTCATTTCAAGTCTAGGGCATTCATGGGGACAAACTGTCCACTTTGCATCATCACAATAGCGTGAGGTCTTGGACCAGTTACCTGGGCCTAATACATTTACATGTTAAAAGAGTGACATTGGCTGGCTTATTTCTCCAATTTAAAACGTAAAATCACAAATTCCTTTCCATTCTGCTTCAAATTTTTACCGATAGCAACAATTTAAAACCAAGAAAAAATGTGTGTGTGGGGGGGTGGGGTGGGGGAGGGGTGGGAGTGTCATGTGATTAATTTTTTTACACGTGCACTTGTGCACCATACCTCCATGGCTGACTGTCCCGCGCCAAATATATCTCCAAAAATGCACAAAGTTATTAATTGGTTTGAAATATTTATAGAGTAGCAATGACTTTCTAAAACTCACGGTTGATAAGTTTTTTTATATCCAACATTATGATGGGACTTAACTGGGGATGCTCTGCTCCTGTGATATTAACATCCAATAGACACAGGAACAGTATTCAGTACTCGATCAAGACTTGTGGATCAGTTGACCCGACCTTGAGAGGTTACTGGTCCAAAGACCTTTACTGCACTACACGAAGAGAAGATACAACTTTGTCTAAATAACTTAAGTTCTACACTATTGTAACAATTAATTGAACTGGGTCTTTTATTATCTTTCTTCAAATGATAATAACATTATTTTAGAGCCAATCATATCTGGACCAGGCCCAAAACGATTAGGTAAAAAAGGTCCGCTTTATACCATTTATTTTTCATGATGAAAGTAACAAATTCGCCACGGATATACTAAAACTGAATTAAATTGACTTACAGGGATGGGCCTCCTTTTGCTGACTTTGCAATCGTTATCTCTAACATTTTTTTTCCAGATCAATGAAGGCTACAATAAGCTACAACGTTAAGTGAAAAAGATATGTCTAAGATGGAAATACTTGGGTGTCCTCAATCAGAGATCTATCGGCAAAATCAAAATTTGATAATGCAGGGAGCATAGTTGGGTAGGAGATATGGAATGCAATTTTGATCCAGGGACATTATAAAGCTAGTGAAAGGAGAAAAAACAAAAACAGTAGTGATATAATTTTATGAACAACAGGAGTTTTTTGCGCTTGTTCCAGCTGGAACCTAAGGACAAATGAATATGCAGTGCACTTGTACTAGCTTGAAATTATCTTATTTAATCTTTCCAAACCATTATTTTCTCACAAAACACCAGTGATAATATATGTAGCACATATTTTTAATTTTTCAAACTATTGGTATAGACCTTATGGAAGAAACTTAAACGGAATCACAAAGTTTGGGCACTAAACCAAAAGCAGGGTGTTTCATTTCAATGACCCTTTCTGTGGGTTCTAAAAATCACGAAAAAGTGCAAAATGCAACAACGTCACCAATATAGCACCATTCCAAGCTCATTCAAAATATGAATTTTAATGCTTTGCCACAACGACTCATGCTTAGCTGCTCAAATCAAATCTAAGAGCTGTGCTCGCTGTATGCAGGGCCACTCGTCACATATTACAGTAACATACCAGAAAAGAAGATTTGCTTCAAAGCAAATCGATATGTGTGCCTTCAAAAGTTGTAAATATTAAATGCTACTACTTTTGTCCTTTGGTACTTCACATTCCATTAAGCTTATGGCTGAATGAAAATTTCAAAGTCCAAGTGACCTTGACCTTTGACCTCTACAGGTTGCATGTCAATTGAAAAAGGTACAGAGTTACAATACCCACAATTTAAGACCAAGATGAACCAAATCAGATAAAAATTGATCAAGTTATGGCAAGATGAAACTTTCAAAGGGCCAAATGACCTTGACCTTTGCCCTTTAGAGGTCACATATTCTTTAAAAAAGTGCATTGTTGCAATACCTACAATTTGAGTCCAACATGGTAAAAATTGGATGGAAATTGACCAAATTATGGCAAGATGAAACTTTCAAAGGGCCAAAGCACCTTGACTTTTACCCTTTAGAGGTTACATGTTCTACAAAAAAATGTTCAGTGTTACAATAGCTACAATTTGAGCCCAACATGATCAAACTTGGATAAAAATTCACATATTTATGGCTAAAAGAAAGCCACCATCGAAAGTAGCTTTGACCTTGAGATGACCTCTAAGTGAAGTGAATCTTGACCTTTAAAATGACATTTTGGCCTATAATTGACCTTTGACCTTGACATGACCTTTGACCGACATGACCTTCACATTTGAGATTACCTTTGCCTTGCTATGATCGAACTCCCACAAACTCGGAAACACATCTACTATAGTATATAAGATATTAAAGATTTAAATCTTTAATTGGCCCTCATTTGTATAATTTTGAGAAGCATGACCTTTCATTACAAAAAAATAAGACGTCATCTATAGAAGTATAATTGTGCCAAGTTTGGGGTTTCTACGTATAATCCTTTTCAAATGAAATGTCGGACAAATTTGCCTGTAAAAAAAAAAGAGAGAGAAAGAAAGAAAGAATTCGAGGCAATCAATATGTCTGTGTTAGCACACTGACATAATTAAGCTATAAAAAGTAACATAGTTAACTTTTTCAGTGCCGACTGCGGCTAAAGTCGAACTTCTTTGAATTATCATAAGGATACCAGAATCATATTCCAGCATAGTTAAAAGACCTTTCATTTGAGTACAAGCGAGACCATAGGTCCAGACTGAGTAGCCCGGCTTTATAGCTTTCCTTTGCGCACATTGGGCGCAATCGGCCCTATGCGTTCTGGAAAAAGCTGTTGACACAGTTCGAAACTTGGCACTGAAAGCGTTTATGGGAAGCTAATAAAACTGCGCGATTTGCTAATTGGAAACAATTTGGACGTCCTCGAAAAGCCTCGACTATTGCACAAAGCATAATAATAATAATAATAATAATAATAATAATAATAATAATAATAACAACAACAACAACAACAATAATAATAATAAAAATAATAATAATGTATGTATGTATGTATGTATATTCTTTATTGCCTCCATTTTGACTGGAGAGATACAGTTAATACACAATTACATTATTTCAGTGATTTTCAAGTTACAGAAATAAATTTCTAAAAAAAATCATCACATTAGGAAGCAAAACTAATATATGTATATATATAAATATATATGTATACTTAAACACTCAGGTGTAAGGATACAAATTTGCTAATTGGAAACAATTTGGACGTCCTCGAAAAGCCGCGACTATTGCACAAAGCATAATAATAATAATAATAATAATAATAATAATAATAATAATAACAACAACAACAACAACAACAACAACAACAATAATAATAATAAAAATAATAATAATGTATGTATGTATGTATGTATGTATGTATATTCTTTATTGCCTCCATTTTGACTGGAGAGATACAGTTAATACACAATTACATTATTTCAGTGATTTTCAAGTTACAGAAATAAATTTCTAAAAAAAATCATCACATTAGGAAGCAAAACTAATATATGTATATATATAAATATATATGTATACTTAAACACTCAGGTGTAAGGATACAAATTACAATTTGATCAATCTAGGGTTGCACAACTCTAACTCATGTAGTGCGCTTGCGCGACTTGCATTGTACACCTATACCTATAATTGCTAGGCACTCCGGATGTATTCAATACTCATGTATATGTTATAGCTTTTCTTTTTTCGGCCCATTTTACTTTATACATAAAACTCATGATAACACAACTTATCTCCATAATTTCCCTGCATTTTTTTTACCTCCATGATATCACACATACCACCAAATATAATGTATAGTTGCTCTTTATAACCAAGCTGGACAAAATCCGGAAACACACTACATATTTGTTGAAACAATCTCTGTCTTGAAAACTGATACTTGCTGCAAACCATGACAAAGTGCTCAATATTTTCAACTTGACCACTATTACACATAGTACAGACACGGGATTGATTAGGCAGTCCTAAATATCTACCTGCATTTTCATTTAAGATATGTTCACCAAACATTAATTTTACTGTATTCGTAATACTTCCCAATAATTGAGGTTTTTCCCGTGCAATTTGCCACCACAAATGTGGTTCAATATTAAATACCACGTTCCGAAATAATTCTAATTTAGTATTACACGTCACTGACAATTTCCATTCACGTTTTTCAGCTTCAAACACTTTTCTTTTTACTTCTTTCTTCCACACTAATTTGTTTGGAAAAACCCTTCCGAGATCTAAAATTTCCATCACTGTGTCTATAAGACCGTATTTCTCGAGATACTTTATAATAGACCCTGTTACAGTGCCATTCAATGTGCTTGTCTTATAATACCTGTATTGAAAAAGATGGTTCACAAGTATCTTTCTCTCCCTTGATGTAGCTGGGAGCCTAAGCAAGTTACCACAGTAACACCATTTTTTGACTGCTATTTCTCCCTCCACGGTAATCCAACCTAGCGTGCACAAAACTCCCGCATTAGCTGCTTTCTCCTGTAGACTTTGGATCCGCCTGGCTAATAATAATAATAATAATAATAATAATAATAATAATAATAATAATAATAATAATAATAATAATAATAATAATAATAATTATTATTATTATTATTATTATTATTATTATTATTATCATCATTATTATTTTATGTTCGGAACGAGTGGGACTCGAACCTGCAACCTTTGACGCCAGTCGCCTAGCTGAAATGGGAAACGCACATGTCCACTCGACCAAATCCCCATTCCTAAAAAGAATGGTTCAACAGAGGTAGTTATGTGCGAGTGCCATATCAACACGGTAATGCAGTATATTTACTGAGTCGGCATTTATTTCCAGAATCGGGGACTTAAATCCACCAGCATTAAGGAAATGCCGAAAATATACATTTTATGTTCGGAACGAGTGGGACTCGAACCTGCAACCTTTGGCACCAGTCGCCTAGCTGAAATGGTAAAGGCACATATCCACTCGACCAAATCCCCATTCCTAAAAAGAATGGTTCAATTATTATTATTATTATTATTATTATTATTATTATTATTATTATTATTATTATTATTATTATTATTATTATTATTATTATTATTATTATTATTATTATTATTATTATTATTATTATTATACAATCCTCGACCACGCGCACAAAGCACGTGGAGTAGACGTGGCACCTCTTGTGATCCTCTGTTATGTTTTTTTCTTTTTCTGTTTTATTTTTTCGGGGAGACCAACTGTGATATCGATAATCGTTTTGCATTGTAGCTTCAAGAAAGTAGACATTGTAATTACAGTGACTGACGGAAACGCACTGCAATCACGATTTAGGACAAAACTAAGCAGTTGCCTAGCATTCCATTATTTCATTTGACTTTGGGTTGCTATTGCTATAAATTGAGTGAAACCTGGAAACATTAATATAATATAATTGATCTTTTATTATTTGTTTCTTGTATATCCAAGATTGTGTACTACGGCTAGTGCTATGGAGCGGTTGCGGGTCTTACGGCCAAGCATTGAACGTGTTCAGTATTGCAGTATAATTGAACAAATTATGGTAATTTCAAATATCTGCTGTCAATGAGGAAAACAACAATTCATGTCATGTATATATTATTTTCAGGATAATACATTGATCACATATGTAACATGGAACTTGTTTCTATTCAAAACGGTCCGTAAATTAGATTGAAAATTTCTGTAAGTTTGTTGCGAATCTCTCTAATATAAAGCACTATGGAAGTATCAAGTTTGTCTCGAGAATAATAATGGTGTATATGCGAGTGTTTTATGGCAGGAGAAGAAGAAAACAACACGGAAACAGATATTTCGAAATGCATCTGAGAATGATAACAAAATTAATGTTGACAAGTGTTGTATGAATACAATTCGTGTGTTATTTCAGTTGCCAGCAAACCACAAATGCTAGTCCCTGATCGAATTCAGTGAATAGTTTGATAAGAAGATCAATCATGGAGCGCGGGGCAGTTTACAAGTACACTTCCAAGCCTGTTGCTAAGAACAAAGAGAAACAAGACTTTCGTGTGGAATTCCGTATTGTAGAGGAAACAAGTTCAAAGGTTCGATCTTTCAAGGTCCCAGTGAAGTCAGATACTTTGCTCTCTGACATTCGAGTAGAACTAGAGCCACAGATCCATAGACACTTTGATACAAACTATGCATTCAGTTTCTTAAGAGGCAAGGGCAGAGTACCACAAAAGAAAGAAGAACATGTCAAAGCTGTGGAAGTTCTGCCTAAATTACCACTTCACCTTGGGAAGCCGAGAAAACATTTCTGCTATCGTGGAGTTCAGTATGACAGGGTAAGGTGCTACAGCTTTTATGGTACGGTGTTTTGTTGCTCTCACACCAAATTTGCGTCTAACTACTGGGTGGCTATTGTATTCGTTTTCTGTGGCTTATCATTTCATTTTATCTGTTTTGATTTTTTTATTCTTTATCTTATTTTACTTTTTTTTTCTTTTTGTTGTTTTGATTTTTCTTTATTGAGATACGCTTTGGGATTGTAAAAAGAAAAGGCTACATCTAAAACCATCATGTATTCTACCGTTGCTCCATTGCTGTGTTGAAGCAGTTCCTAGAAGTCCGTGCATATGTTACGAAAAATACAAATCACACGTTTAGAGGGCCTTGTATGCTGAAAGGGGAATTAATAAATACTGAAGTAAGGTATGTTTCAGTAATTTGTCACATAAAAACAATCAAAACTTCTTTTCCAAAACTGCTGAGCTAATTGATTTCACATGACACAAGGGAATTTTCTCGGTGTCCCGAACCTACATTTCTTCAATAAGGGTGGTTCTGCAGTCTTCTGGTAGTTCTATAACCAAAAGATTAGTTCGATGCAGATATGGTTGTTGCAAAGCTCTGAAGATGCTCAGGCAATGGACCCTATGGACCTCAGCGAAACCTGGTGAGGAGAAGTCAGAGCATACTCAGCTCGATATTGCTTCGCTGGTTCTTGCTGTATTCTTAAATTATCTTTCAAAGGCTGTAAAAAGGATTGTGCCATTCTTTAATTGGTTAGTGAGAGTTAAATACGCGTACAATGGAGAATATATATATATATATGTATATATATGTATATATATATGATAGATAGGTAGACAGACAGACAGACAGACAGACAGGCAGATAGATAGATAGATAGATAGATAGATATACAGACAGACAGACAGACAGACAGACAGACAGACAGACAGATAGATAGATAGATAGATAGATAGATAGATAGATAGATAGATAGATAGATAGATAGATAGATAGATAGATAGATAGATAGATAACTGAAAAGCATATTTAGGTACAGTTTATAGAATCGCGTACACCATGCCTCTCCGTGCTGATAATATTTGCCGTATGACTGACAGTGAGGATACTTTATCAGAATGTCAATACTGCTCGTAGCCTTGCAACCGAATGTAAGTGTCACTTAATGACAGCAAATCTGAGGTCATGTTAATCGGCTAGCGCATAAATGGCGAGTGAAAATGGAGATATTGAAGATGAATAAGCAGGCTGACAAAACAGAGACAATCAGGTGACTTCGTGAATTTACAGGTTATGTAATCTGTCATGTTGTTTTAAATGTATGTGGTGATTTACATGAATCATATTACGGAAATCCAAGGCCTTGTAAAATTATATCAGATCCACATTAGCCGTGAAATTACAAAAATCCTTTATTTTTGCACTATGAATGTGTTGCTGTTTCAGGTAAACGTTGATTTCCGGGGCCGCAAACGAACCATCCTGTGTGCTGGAATTGTCTTCCTGCTGCCAGAGGGTCATTCTCTGACGCAGCTACCAAACTGTGTTTCTTTTCTTCCAACTGACATTACCTCGTGCGTCGACAAAATCTTTGGTAGGTAACCCTAGTTGACTATAATAGAGCACGACCGTGTATTAATTCTGACCTAGCGCAAAATAAGTTGAAATACTGTAATATATGGCGTGTCCGCTGGTTTTTTTTTGTTTTTGTTTTGTGTGTGTGTGTGTGTGTGTGTGTGTGTGTGTGTGTGTGTCCAGTAATTCTCTAAACACAATTTTGCCACGTATGAACCTATATTTTAACAATCTTCTATCGTTCACGACAACAGTTTTTCACTTTGCAAAGACTTGCTTTCAAAATGATAATTTTCCTATTCCCTTGCGTTCCACCGCTTCATGCAAGGTGAACTTAAAACAACCTCCCATGCATGCAAGTGAAAACCTGTTGCTCAGACATGTCGTCCACCATTGCATGGTTTTCTCATCAGCAGGAGTATACGATGGTTAAGTTAACCACATGTCCTAGTTCTAATACTATTTTAAAGCTACTTTCCTTTAGCAACCCCCACCCCACCCGGGGTGGTGGTGTTGAAGAGAAAGTAGTGTCAACATTTAGATATTACTTTCCTTTAACAACCCCCATCCCACCCGTGGTGATGGTGTTCAAGGGAAAGTAGAATCAAAATTTTAAACGATCACTTTTATAAATAGGTTCTCAGTTTATGCGAGACAGAAACGTGGCATATGTTTCTTCGGCCTGTGTTACATACATTATGCAATTTCCTTCAAGTAAAATTTTTTGCAATTTTCAGACTTAAACGCCGGTGAACTTTTCATGGCGGCTACTGATAAAGACCAAAGCAACGATCTTAACAAAGCGTTGAACGACCTGCATGACCCGGACACCCTAGACGAACTTCAAGACCACAGAGGTGCCTCACCGTTGCATTATGCAGCAATGCACGGCAGGCATGAGATTTGTTCTGAGCTGATAGATAGTCTGGGGGAAGATCTGATGAATCTCCAAGATTACTACAGCCGCACGGCCCTGCACTGTGCACTGTACTGGCGCAAATATGAAGTTGTTCGCGTCTTGTTGCAAGCTTGCACTGATCAAGAAACTTTAATTTCATCAAGAGACGATAATGACAAAACTGTTCTAGACCTTTTCCGTTTGACTCCCAACGAAAAGATATTAAACATGGTACGAGGATTAGATGCAGAAGAATGGCCAAATAATCTTAAACGTTTTGTGCTAGAATGCGCTATTTCTCATGCCGATGATGAACTTACCAATCAAATTTTGGACACAAAGCCTGATTTGACATCCTCGGACGACATTTTAGGATGGACAGTGCTGCATAGTTTAGCACATGATGGCAAGGCAGACATTATGAAACGCCTCGTACCATTAGCAGACTCTACCCATAGGGACCAACAAGGGTTCCTGCCTCTGTTTTATGCAAGTGCGGCGGGCAATACAGCGGTATTGGAACATTTGGTTCATGATTCGCTCTCATTAGGGGATGCTCTTAAGGCACTTGAGCTTGCTCTGACGTGGAACCACACAGACACAGCGACACAACTGTTGTCCCTAAGGCCAGACATAAAGCTTTCAATGTCAGTCAGACTACATATTGTGGATGCTGTGGAGGAAGACTGGGCAAAAGGAGTACAGCTTCTAAGAAGTTGTAAGGACAGTTTACTGGCCACCAGATTCCTAGGGCATGCAGCTAGATTGGGAGATACAGAGGCCATTATGGACTTGATTAATAACGGCGCAGATGTGAATTACCAGGACCTGATGGGGCGCACGGCTTTGCACGAAGCATCGGAATGTGGACATTTTAGTTCGGTAAAATTGTTGCTGGATTTGAAATCCATAAATCCAAACTTACAAGACCAGCGAGGATCAACACCTTTGCACTACGCATGTGCCCGTGGAAACACAGAAATCGTTGAAGCGACCACAAACAATGATTGTGTGGTATGCGGTTTGACAAATAAGTTGGGGAGAACGCCACTGCTTGAAGCTTTGCATCACTCCCAATGGCAGGTAGCACAAGTAATGATCATGAAGTTCCCGGAAAAGGCAAATGTTGGTGCGGTGGACATTACTGGCTATTCATGGATCAGTTTTCCCAGGTTTGTGCAGATATTGGACGCACAAACAATTGAGCGATTACAGGCTACTACGACTGAGTCTTATCAACCAATGGCTGCCAACAAAGCGAATATTCACAAGAAGGAAGCAATGACGCTGAATCCATGGTTTACACTCAGCGATAATATATTTTACAGGTACACATCCAAAGAGAATGAAAGCCACCTTTGCTACTTGTGCAAGAAGGAATGTGTGAACTGTCAGTGCTGCTACTGGGGGCCCGGCATTTTAAAATCCATTCACCTTCAAACATATCGCTGTTGCAAGTGTAATAAGGAGCATTCAGGCAAATTTTGTCACAAGGCCCGTCAAATCCAGGTGTTTTATTATTTGGGAAGTCCGCAGCAAGACACCAAATGTCGTCAGGTACCCACGAAGAAAAGACCAGTTAGGCTTTATCCACAATGGCAGCATGTAAAGCGAGGTCGACATTTTCAAACGTAAGCAAATATCATTTCTTAGTGTAGAGAGGTATTGGTGTCTACATTGCCTTACGCAATTGAGTTAGAATTCCTTAATGACAGACTCAAACGGCTACCCTTCACAGAGTCTAAAACAAATGTACCGTTTGAATCATCCGCTCGTTGCGTCTTTTTTTCTGAAACCAATCCGTCCACGGGATAAGCTTGTCAGTGTACCAATCGGATGATGTCTGACAAAACCAGTTTGGCATCCTTTGTATCAATTTGACGCCAGATGGTGCGTTTCAGATTGATCTATAATATACTTTTGCTTGCTAACGCTACATGACAGAGCATCGTTCGATTCTGAACGAAGCTTGTATGCACTAATGCAATTGTAGCACTAAGTTCAAAGGCTGGTACATTTGTACCAGACTCTGTAAGGGCTACCCGTCTCAGTCTGTCTTCTGGTAAAGTTAGAACTACAGCAAAATAAGTACAACACATAAAATTTCACTTAAACAAGTAAAACTTTTTCTGTAACTACTTTTAACCCTATTTTAAATTAAGAATATAGAAATCTTGATTCCACATTGTATGACAATCAAAATATTGTTACCGGAAATAAATATGTTGCTATGGTCTGAAAATATTTTCCTATTTCTATAATGAGGTATGTAAAATGTGTATCAACGTATATATTGGCCAGTAAACCAACATAAATGTCCAAACAGTCAAGTCTTATCACAGGAGAAAGCAACCGGAAACCTCAGCCAACTCTGAATTATGACTCGGTGTATTTTGAAGAAGAAAAAAAAAACGTGTTAAATATGTACATGTAATGCTGAAAACTTTCAAACTGTAGGCCATTATGTAGACACTGCTCTATTTTACTGGTCTCATCAGGCTATTGTTTAGAATAAAATATATTTAAGGAAAATATGAAATGTACAGCTTTTGTGCACAAGTATTATCCTTGTAGAAAACAGCCCTGCTATGTCTGAATCTCACGGTGGGCGAAGGTGACGACTTAAGCACACCAATGTTTGTTCTATACGACTATATAGCCGCCACCACATGTACATTGACGGCAAGGGGATTTAGTTGTATCACAAAAGTGGAACCTGAAACTTCCTGTCCATCGGAAATCGGAAATCACCTGATATTTTGTAAACTATAGTAAAATAATGTGTCTCTTAACTGTCATCATAAGAAACATCAATTTATTATCTGGTTCATAATTTAGACGTTTATGCACCAATAATGGCTGAAGAATATTTCGGAGATCCAAGCTGCTCAATGTGAACAAAAATAATATGCTACGAAAAACCTTGTTTTTTGTAGACAAACTGTATATATAGTCTTGTCCTTCATCTTGATTCTAAAATTAAGTGCGAGTCAAAAGTGGCGCTTTTGGTACGTGGTACTCTTTGGATTTGTTCGAAATGTATTTTGGACAAGTTATCAAAATGGAAATGAGTTTAAAATGATGTGTAACCCAACATGGCAAAGGTAGGACAATAAAGCCTCAGCTGTACGATTTGAACATGAACTCGGAGCCCTCCTGATTGTAGAAAGATAGGGTATGGACCCACAGCCTCTCATAGCGAAGGCAGACCCTTTCGTCTGTTAAACCAGAATACCATAAGTAGCATATAAATGATTAAAGCATGCCAATTTAATTTTTTAGGCTGATGCAAATGGTGAAGCAAGAAAAGCGCCACAAAGAGAACATGTGGGTTGAATTGGCCCCGTTTGAATTCCATGACCTGTGTGGCGCAGACAGGCAAAGTGCCATTAGTCCACTGCATATGGCGGTCGCCCATAATTGTCCAGCTGCTTACGAGGTACTCGTCCAATGTGGATTGAAGGCAGAAATAAAGGATGTACTTGGACGCAATCCTTTGCAGTTTGCAGTAGATCTCTTACGTGTAGGTATGGTCCAATGCATTCTGGGTTTTCCAGAAAATGAACAGCCTGCTCTAACTAGCGATCTACTATTCAGGTGCATTTTGGCCCAGACATGGTCAGATGATTGTGTTGAGCAGCAGAAAGATGTTTTAATGTGCTTACTTCAAAATAAAGTGGATCCAAATCAACCAAGCGAGGGATCACCATCCCACCAGCACTTGTGTAAAGATCCAAGGTTTAACCAGGTGGATGGCAAAGCTACAGCATTGGCACTGGCAGCAAAACTTGGATTCACTAAACTAGTCAAAATACTGCTGGACCACAAAGCAGACCCTTTCAAGGGAAGAACTTTGTACCATGCTGTTTGTGGGGGACACATTGACATTGTAAGTGATCTTATGGAGAATATGGCAAGTCAAGATGGAAATCTGCTTACAGAGTTAATTTTACCTGGTAGTGTAGAATTGAATATATATAAAGTAGATCATCCAATTGAGGCCTCATTGATTGCTCCAATCAACTGTGCCATGGTGCACAAACTGGTAGATGCTTTAAAGGACAAACTAGAAGACAATATACTATCGGCAGTGGAAATCATAATGCTACGGGCACCCAGTCTGGATGCTAAGTCTCCTGCCCTCTTTGAACTAGCTGCTCAGATCCAGAAATTGTGCAAATATATCTTAGAAACGTACAAAGAAAAACACCATTTAATCTCAAAGACTATAAATGGACACCCACATGCCAGTGCTGTCAGCTCCCATAAGCACTTACTGTGCTCTACATTAATGCTTGCAGCACAGAAACAGTACTGGCTTGTAGCAAGCTTTATACTGGACAGCTCAGAAGCAGGCATCATATGGACATGTACATCTTGCACGGCGAGTGGCATCAAAGACCAGTCTGTTGTGTCGGCTATTTTACAGTCAGCTCTGCAATATATCGCCCCTCAGACATGGCTCGTCAAACTGATGAAAAGTGCCAAAGGAATTTCAAAAACAGAAAAAAAGGAAAGGGATCCACTGAAAATCATTGAAGAGAGTGTTGCCCAGATTAGGGTACTTCAAGCTATGTCTGCCATAAACTTACTTGACTGCTGTCCCCCTGTTGCTTGCACAGTTTCCAAGAACATCACAGAGGGCAAATTGAAAATCATATCCATTCACAATTTGACAAGAGAGGAACAATCTGTATTAACATCTATCCTTGTCTTCAGCCACAGATGTCAAAGGAGCAACTTTTCAGTGGTACTGGGTGCCTCTTTTCTTGGCATGGAATCCCTCTTGTCGAAAAGTCTTACTAAAGACCGAACCAGAGGACTCGACAAGAAGAAGCAAGCAGCAGCAAGCCAGAGGTATCCTGGGAGACTAGACTATGACAAAAGTAATGAGTCAGAGGAAAGTGCTGCATCATGGATGCACCACAGGTTGACTTTGATACAATACATCAGTTCGTCAGCGTTGGCCATGGCAGCACTGTCTGGTCAAGCAAAGGCAGTGGAAATGTTGATCACAAAAGGTGCTGAAGTTCCACCATTTGCCCTGGCTCTGTGCTGTGGCTACAGTATTTTCAATGAGCATTTCCTACCAACAAAGAATAAACGCTGGTATTACCTAGGACAGTCTTCAAACAGTGGGTATACATTTTCTTGATAATACTACTTTCACAATACTGTAAAATGAGTGCAGCCTATTTGAAAATATAATGCACGTCACCTGTAGTAAGTTATGTGCATTGTTCCATCAAGAGCAAGAGTTTTATGATGCGCCAATTATTTTGTATCCCGTATTCCATTTGTTTCAAAACATACACCAATTTATCAATAATACTGTTCTAGTATACTTTTATTTAGTTTCTATTTGAAATACATACACCGTGAGGTTATTATTCGGGAAATACGGAGGAAAAGATCGATATTGTCTCCTTATGACATTGAACACCTTATTTTTTTTATCACACCAGTAATACAGAATGTACTTCTGGTGTTGACTGTATCGATTTGGCTGGATAACTTAAGTTTGGAAGCTGCCAGTGTTACCTTCATCTGATCAGCCATCATTCCATCTCTGAACGTTTAGGACTAGAATACACCAAACCTAGTAATATCTTCTGCCTGAACTGAGGACCTAACCTGCTATAAAAAATGTTGAAGTGAGACATTCTATCCTGACAGATTTTCTCTGTAAAATTCATTTCATGTTCTCAATTGATGAGAAACGAAACTCTAATAATTGAGGCACTCTATTCCTGATACCTTGTTGCGTTCAGTTGCTTTCAGCAGATCTGAGCGGGAATTGATTGAAGATATACTGTTACAAGTAAATAAGGCACTTTATATTCTTGACTGTGACATTACCTCAGTGAGGTGAGAGATGATTACCCATGGTATTATAGACATAGGTGCACTCCAAGCATATGTTTAATCTTCGGATTTTTTTGAAAGCCACAAAGAGCGACGAAAGTTTACCATGTTGGGCACAACTGTCAAAAGGCAGAAGAGCTCCATGCCCATAGTAGATGAAAAACCTACTTCGGTACAATTGGGGGGGGGGGGTCCAGATTAAGCTTTTATCTATTTCATGATATATACTGATAACAGCAGTAGGGTGTCCAGTATGCTCATATGATAGACAAAAGAAAATAACTGGCAGCCACTGTTATCTGGTATGTTGCTCACTAATTTAATGCTTCTGTACTTAACTGTTTATCAGTGATAAAGGAAACAACATGCAGTGCATAAACATACAGCTGGTTGTTCTGAGTTTTGAAAGACCTCTTTCAGCATGAAAGGTTAAGACGTGTAATTACAATATGCATCAATGAGAATAAATTAAGATGGCAGGTGCTTTCTCCTGTTCACACTATTTCTTGTTTCCTGTCTTTAGGACAATACAGAGATCTGCTGGATTGTCCTGAGCTACAATTCATACGGAATAGCTTTCCAAATGGACTTGAAAAGCGGGAAAATGAGCGACTTCTCATTGTCAAACATTTGGCTAGCAAGTAAGCATTTCATTCAGTTCTATAGTTGCCAGAAAGTTAGCATTAACCACTATTCTGTAGTGCGCAGAAAGTAAACATAACAATCACTGCCTGTCTGTAGGGCCAAAAAGTTTGCATTAGTCACGGTTCTGTATGGTAACAAGAAAGTAAGCATTCTAGTCACAGTTTGTAGTGGCCAGAAAGTTAGCATCAGTCATTGGTCTGTTGTACACCAGAAAATAAGCTTTAGATTTTATCCAAAACCATTTGCCAGATCCACTTCAAACATTCTACTTTGGTTGGGTTTCTAGTAATTTTGTTCACACGGCCATGCTTTAGTGATATTTTTTGCTAAATTTAAAAGAAGTGTTCTCCAAAACTGCTCCGCCAATTGCTTTGAAATTGCGATACGTCTGCAACTCCTAGATTTTCATTTTTCAACTTTAGTGCTGAGATATTTTTCGGGTTTTATGTATTTATCTTTATGCGAGTTTTCGGTATGTTTTCGCTACTTTGGACTTCCCAAAAATGTCACTCAGGTTATGTTGAAATGAAGAAATGTGCGTGCGTTGTGAAAGGGTCAAACAACGTTGTTCACTAGGTGTGTTGCTGTGGAACCCTGATTTGTAACTGTTATAGTCTTGGCTCCTATAAGTTAATTCACACTCTTCTGTTGGTCACAATGTACGTCAATGGACATTTCACATTTTTAACCTCTCCAAAACCGTGTGCCATATTCACTTCAAACTTGGTAGAGTTCGATGGATCCCCACTGTGTTTGTGCAAATGTTACACTGCATTAATCTTTAATATTACATGAACATTTTATATAGCTTGGTTGATTTTTTTTGTAAAATGTTAAAAAATCTTCTCCAGCACCACATGGCCAGCTGCTTCAAATTGCATAAAAGGTCAAACTGATATTTTGGCTTACATCTTGGTGATGATGGATCCTAGGCAAAACCCGCTGAGCCAACTGCTCAAAAATTGCATTGATAAATCCTTCGATATCCTTCAATCTTCATTCTCCACAAGGTCATGTGATTTTTTTTTTACTTCATTTACTTCAAAAGATAGGCTTACAGTTCAATCGTTTGAGTTTAATCTATGAATAGGTTATGAATCCGAAATACTTTGTCACAGACTCGTATATAGTAAATCGGATAGTACGTGTCATGCACTGGCTTGATGATAACTATGCTATTCGTTTGTGCTCAACGCCAGAATTGACATCAGTAATGAGGACAAACGGTTGTGGCCACTTTTGGTCGGAGCCAGCCATGGGGGACTAACAGCAGTTATTGACTGCTTGCTCTCCAACAAGGTACCACTGGATGGCCAGTTTTTGGGGAGGTAGGTGCAGTGATTTAGCCCTCAAATTTGTGCGGTGCCCCATTTTAATCCCCCCAAATAAGCAGGCGTTTTTGCATTGCCTTTCCTAACAGGAGGTCACCAGCATGTTTGTACCATTACACAGTGGCAACACGGACCCAGCCGCTAAGAAAACTGATTTGGCGTCATAGCATTGGTACTGTGCCTGTGCACAGTTCAAAAGAATAAGATTTTATGGGATTGTAGAAAGTATAAGAAAATAGATATGAAAGTAAAGTTTGCACTTTGTATAATCTTTGCCATGAATTAAGATTCAGGCACAGTTACCCATAAGACTTTCTGTGGATTCAAAAATGCATCAAAATGAAAGAAACAAAAGTTTCACGTAAACTTTCTTTTGGAAAAATGAAGGTGTGGTAAAATATGACAAAGCGTTAAATACAAGATATACATTGCTTTTGTACCTTTGTTTTCAGGGATGCAATTACTGCAGCAATTTTTCAGGGGGAAGAGGAAGCAGCTCTGAAGCTACAGCTGTCTTATTACAACTCGGCCGAGTACCAATTACCCACAACCCTTTGGTCAATGGCTGCCAAAGCGAATATGTGGAAGTTCCTTCAAACTATAATTGATAGAACAGAGCCACGTCTTGTTTCCAAAGTGGACATTCAAAATATTTTGGTTGCTGCAGTAGAAGACCACCAGTGTCAAATTGTGGATATGTTCCTGAAAAAGTTAGACCAAATGACATGTGTAGATAATCAGTCAGGAGGGCAGCAATACACAAAAGCCCTCCTTGTAGCAATATCCAGACACCAGTGGGACATTGCAAACAGTTTACTCACCTATGGCGCAGATCCAAGAAGCACTACTGCTTTCTGTAACTGGAGAAGGTATAAAACAACCACTCCAGGAGATAATATCCCATGGAAATCTGAACATCCCATCACCGGTAGAATGGTTAAAGTTAAAAAGTACCTGAATAACAGCAATAGCGTTGAGGGTATCTTTGAAGAATATGGAAAGCTTTTCATGGCCGATTTCAAGCAGGTTCTAAATGAAAAACAGTTAACAAGAGAAAAAGGGAGAAACAGATTGCCAGATACATCCCAATCAAACAGCAGTTGCACAGACACAAACAGGAATGTAGTGAAACCTGAAAACAGGGATACCGTAAGAAAGTTCAATGAAAGCGTTGGTGTACATGAGATATTTGAGAAATATCATGAGACATTTGAAGACGAATTTAAGAGTATCCTGAATGAAAAAGACCGGGTCCTTTCTCTTGCAAAACGTAAAGATCAGACCCACACAAAATTAATCAAGAAAATCCAAGATACAAAGGACAGTGTACAAGGAGTTTGGGATTCCTATGCATTAATGTACATGCAAGATTACAAAGACATACTACAGGAAAAGTCAATAAGTGGAGCAAAAGGACATGATGGGATATCTAAATCAACTATTGGCACAGGCAAAGGACAAACAGAACATGTGCAAGACACTGAACCATACCTTAATACCAAGCAGATTTCGTCACTTAAAGAAAGATGGGTCATTGCACAGGATGATGAGCCAGCACAAGCAGTGGATGTGTCTCAGAATACCAGACATTGTCTATCATATGCCATGTTTAATAGTCTGGACATCATGCCCATTATGACAAAATGTTTACTCCAATGTGCCTTGTTTGCCTCATGTTGTGGCATGAGTGTACTTCATGCTGCTAGTGCTTTAGGCTATGTAAACCAGATCACCATGATCCGGACAGCACGTCCACATTTATTACAACAATTGGATAGAGGGTTCAGAACGCCATTGTTTGTAGCTGTTTACAATGGTCACGTAGATGCAGTACGTGATCTCAACATCACAGGATCGGACAGTCAAATGGGACAGTCAGTTTTCTTGGCTGCAATACTGTATGGCTGCAGAAAGTGCTTTGCACGTGAGCATGGCACACCTTTTATGCACTCATTCGCTAAGGCACACAGTGGTTCAAACATACCAACAAAATGCAAGAAATTGATTCGATGGCTGCATAGAGCATCAGGTGTTGATATCATCAAGGATGTATTAGAAACATTACAAAACCTACAAATATTGTTCAGACACCATGATGCCACTTGTTTGGTACCATCGTTAACAACAGATGAAGATCATCTCATTTCCTTGGTTCAGGGTTATGCCATAGTGACAGAATCTTCCATGGAGAATCTTAGCTCAGTCCTGAAAGCATGTCTGTTGTACCCACCACTTTATGGAATGGGCTTGAAAATCTTAAATCATTTGAATAACCAACAAGAGTTCAACCTCATCCTTTCCACCCACACAATTAAAGAAGACCATGTGGTATGGATGATGCCCACTAAATGTGATGTTACCCCAGAATCTGAAAGGCGATCCCAGTATGCAGAAGAAATGATAGAACAACTGATTCAGCGAATGGATACAAATATAACACCATCTGGCTCACTTGTGGCTGCTAAAAAAGGATATTGGAGGCTTACTAAGGATTTCAATGTACACCACATCCCTAATGCATCCCCAGGTGAAGCTCTCACAACACCCACAGGTCAACACATTCTAGTGGAAGACTATTTGACCATCTGCATGTTCATAGCAATTCACAGGAACAATATCGAAGCGTTGACTAGTGTTTTGAATGCTGGTAGCGATGCCTTGAAGCCACTGTCAGAAGAAAGTTACAAGCTACTGCATTCTATACCTTTCCTGTCGCACATGCAAGTTCGTTCACAGTGGTCTGCACTTCAGTTTGCATGTGCACGTGGTGCAGACAGAGTAGCAGCCATGCTTATAGATCATTTATTTTCCAGACAACCTGAGGAAGTCAACAGCCAGAAAGCTCAAAGTGAACTAGTTTTGTTGAGTGTGGCATATGGACAGCTACCAGTTTTGAAAATGCTTCTCAGTCATGGATTCAACCTTGAAACACACATTGGTGAAAAATCCATGGTGGATTTCACAAGGAAAGTGGATCAGAAATCATTGTTCCATACTGCAGCAATGAATGGTCATGAAGACATCTGTACATTCCTGATTTCTGAGTTACCAGAAAAACCTGCATTGGACAAATCAATCATCAATGACATAGCACGATTAGGGCTCAATCAGCTACTTACATCCATGCCAAGTGTTATTACACCATCATGGACCGAGAAGGATGAATATGGAATCTCAGCTATAGATTATGCTTTAGCAATGGGGAATCTGTCAACTCTGGATGAAGTATATAGCAGAACAAGCGAAAATGTTTCTGCACTGCAGCTTCCATGCTCATCATTACCAAATGACATCACCCTTGGCTGGCTTCGGTATCATTTGACAAACAACATGGCAATACAAAATCAGATGGGCACTGCACATAACACTGATATACATCCAATATGCATTTCTGGCAGGAGACATGGGGCAGATAATATTGCATTAATAGGTCTCTTTGAGCGGCTTGAACAAGCAGATGACCAGGCAGCTTTTGCAATGCTACACTCACCACCCAAAAGCATACTTGATGCATTAACACATGAAGAGCCCACCATGCATGCACTTTTGAGGAAATCAACAGAAAATGGATGCATAAAAACAATAAGGAGATTGCTCAGCTTCATCTCAGACAGTTCAACTCAAAGACATTTCCTTACAAATGCCCTTGCAGTGGCTGTACAACACAATCAGACAAATGTTGCCGAGTTACTTCTTCAACATGGTGCACCTATCGACTTCAAAATAGGAACAGAAAATATTTTCCATATAGCATGTCACTATGCTGGAAAACACATGTTAGAAACTCTTTTGGGAGCTTCTTCTGAGGGTACAATCACCAAGTTATTAGCAGAAGTAGATGGTATTGGTATTCAACCAGCTACTTATGCATTTGTCCTTGGAAAAACAGAAGTGGGCATTGTAATAAGATCTTCCATCAAAACAACAATAAACCATGATTTGGGTCACAAAAGGGACACAGGAGAATCCCCTTTTACATGCAATACATGTCTTTTGAACCAGGGCTATGGGTGGTCCAACAATTACCTCAATAAAGGGCACATTATAAATGATAGCAACCTGCCAGAAATGGAACTAGATACCGTTGCAAATAAAATTGAACTGTTAAAATGGGCCAACCAGTTTGATGAGGAGGAAATGTTGAAAGCTATAGTAACAGCATCTGGGAATAAGTACAACAGTGCTTCTTTGCAGGCAGCACTACAGCTCCATAAAACACATGCAGTGCAGGCCAGGGAGGAACGTGCTGTTATAGAAGCAATCAAAACTGGGCAATACGAGACAGCTGTTTTCTTGATTGGAGCATTTACAGAAAACTTGAACATGACAAATGTGATGCATCAGGCAGCGGCATGTGGAGCTTCTGATGTTTTGAGTTCAATATTTAAGCGAGAACAAAGGTTCCCAATACAGGGTGGATTTACACTAGCCGAGACTGCCATTGCATTTGGACAAAAAGATACAGTGTTTTACCTACTGAAGCTTATGGGTGATCCTTTCCCAGACACGCCTGATTCCCTTTACAGACAGTCTGATACATTACCATTAAAGGTGAAGTGGTTCATTGGGGTGGCTAGCCCTGGAGACCATTCCTGGAACCAGTCTGTCACCTCTCCCAATGAGCGCCTGAATCAAGCGTCAGCTTATCTGTCTGGCACCTGGCTTGATGAAAAAGTGAAAATCATTGCTTCAGAGACATTGTACGAGAACTATGAATTAAAGAACACAACCGTTAATGACATACAAATTGACTACTTACATTTACAGAGCATGCCAGAATTTTCGGAGATTTCTTCACAACGTCTCAGATTGGGAGCCATTGTCCAATCAAGTCTGGTTCTTGGAAGAATCCTGGACACTATATATTCCAGTCAAGATGAATTAGTCAATAATGGAGCAACAGTCGATTCTGCGCCATTTGCCAATACAAAAGTCATCATGCCAAAGCTTGATATGCATGGTAAAGACAAGGTGGGGATGACTATTAGTGATGGTGTCGTATTGGATGTGTGTAGGGTCACGGATGGCAAAGATTCCACACTTTCCACTCTTTTATGTCACGAGAAGCAAAGAACTGCTGTAGAGGAAACAAAAACATTTGTTGAACAGCACATTCTCAAAGATTTTACAAAGCAGGTAGGAGTCATGTTGCACAGTTTCACTTTACTTTGTGTTCTGAAATAAGGTAACTGTCAAAAAATATCGAATGAGCAATATCCAAACAGGGCTGGCTTCTGGTGAATTTATTCGTTGCTCAGTTTATATATATATATATATATGTATATATATATATATATATATATATATATATATATATATATATATATATATATATATATATGTATATGTGTATATGTAAATATATGTATATATATGTATATATATATATATATATATATATATATATATATATATATATATATATATATATATATATGAAGCAAACTCACGTTAGTTTTATTTGTGACATTCAAATGCTTCCTGATTCAGACAATAAATTATATCATCTAATCAAGCATCACAATTACGATTAGAATAATTTTTTCCGTGTGTATCTACCTGATTTACCACCGAATTAACCTGGGACATAAATCAATTGCACAGGTCAGTGGTTCATATAACAGCATAGCAAAATCAAACAAAAAACGCCATATATATTTTTCTTGCTTGCATGTTTGTTTTATTGAGTGTAAAAATATTGGAATTTTCATTTTATATGAATGGGTGTTGCCTCTGAAAAACAGATCCAAGCTGCGCATTTTGTGTACTCAGGTGGGGTCTGCCTTTCTTTGACAAGGTCACCGTTTTAGCGTTGGAAAAGGGACTCAGTTTATGAATGGCTGAGTATGGTTATCATGGTAACAGCCTTCAGTACACCAGGAACCAGAGGCTGTTACTGGTCTAAGTGACAATAATGAACTTCCTGATAGGTGTCTCAGTCTAGGGGGAGGGTAACAGTTTGTTTTGTTTCCCTTACTCTAAATAAAATCCTGTCAAAGAAGGGCAGACCAAGTTTAGTAGCACAGAACGCGGTCTGCTTTGCAGGCAAATAAGGATGCAGGTTTTACTCATTCAAGGCATTTTTGAGTTGTTTTAAAATACAGTGAGTGTGCTTTCCTGGCTAACTCTTATTGTCAATGTGTTTTGTAAGCTAATCAATTTCACACTGTGAATTGGTTAATAGATTTAAGGTTTGCCAATGAGATGATTTCTGAAGGTAGCATGGGAAACACATCATGGCTACAACACAGGACCCGTCAGCTGAACAAGATTTTGTTTTCTTTTTCCTCAGGTAAGGGACACGTTTGGGATTGCTGTGACACTGGAAGTAGAATGGGCCTCCTTCAAGAACATAGCCCAAGAGGAAGAATTAATAGCAGTGCTTGAGTCCTTCCGACACTCATATGATCATGGCAGTGGATTTGGGGGCTTGTGGAATATATTTAGTGAATGCAAATTGTGGGCAGAGGCATGTGAATCATACACGGGAAGGTCTCTGAAAGCTGAACTAATTGAACATGATACCCAAATAACTGTAAAGTATGAACAAATAATAAAACAGAAATGGCCTTACCGAAATATCATGCAAGCCAAAAATGCAAGAAATGTTGTTTGGGAATTCTCTTACAACCAAAGCGGCTTTGTTTTTAATCCATCCAGCTTACCATTGTGGATAACAACCCGACTTGAGTTTCTACTGGTGCTGATGTCACATTCACACATCACATCTCAGACAGTGGTGCTCAACTGGTCTTCCATGCAATTTCTGAATGACCCAGCTGATCTCCAGAAAGCCATACTGCACAATGTCAGTCCATGTTTGGAAAGTCTTGCAAGGTGTCACAAATCAGTCTGTCATGTATACAAAGCATTTGAGAAGACTGTCATAAATGTTGATGAAAAAAGCAAAGTTTTAAATCTGAAATCAAATGCAAATGATCTACTTGTTCAGATTGGCTGGCAAAAAGGAGATGACAGAGTCAATTCTTTCATGCAGGTTCTATCAGTCTTTAAGACAATACAAAATGAGTTGCTGGAGGACTCGCATGACATGGCACTTCTGAAACGAGAGGTCCAAAACAATCTCAGGTCCATATCTCAGAGATTGTCAATGGAGAGAGGAAAGGCTGTCACCTTAGAGATGGATGAAGCTAACCTGGTCTTATACTGTACTGAACTATGGCATATGTCCCAGCTGAAACAGTCCCGACAAGAAGCCATAGATACATTCAGTGAAAATTTAGAAGCATTTTTCATAACATACATCAAAGAAAACACAGATAAATCATTCAGCGTCCCTCTTTCAGGGAAGATGTACCTTGTTTATGAGAAATTGGATTCTAACAAAACAAGTGAAAATAAAAATCATCAGTTGTCAGAGGCAGGAAGTCATCAGCAACAGTTTGTTGTGGCATTACCAGAGACCCACCTATGCCCATGGATGAACAAGTTTTACATTGCAAAGATCAAACCAGGTAGAAGATGGCACAACTGGGATTTTCCATACAAAATACTGGACAACTGGGTGATGAACCGCCAGATGAAAGTAGTAAAATTTCCACAAGAATCTGACAACAGAGTAATGGATCATGTTGTTATAGGACAAAAGAAGATAAAAATTTGTCTTACACCAGATTGTTGCCTTGACGACAAGGCACTTGGGATGTTTCCACACATCGTCACCCAAATTCAGCAAGCATTTCAGCTTGGGCCATGCATCAAATACAAAACCCGTAGCATACATATGAATTCTGCCATGAAACCTAAGTGGAAGCAAGAAAAGCTGAAAGCAGGAACCATCATTGAACTTGTACATGATATATGTGTCACTTTTAAGAAGATGCAACAAGAATCTGATGCAAATAGATTGTATGATATCAAAGATACAGTTGGATCTGCCCACTTAGTACTAACAGAAAATGTATTGACCTTGAATGTGTATGACTGTGAGAAAGCAATTGCATCAGGCATTGAAGAAGTAATGATTGCCTTTCTCAAGCAACTATGTTTCGAACTTTTGCATGCAAAATACTTAAAGCATGTCAGAAACTTCAACATGAGGATAAAAAAATTGCTGAACAAAGACATTGATGATAACTTCATACGGTTGAACCATTCAGTGCCAGACAAGTATGGCAAAGTATCAGATGGATGTACCTGGCTTTTGCATAAACATGTTGGGTATATCGTACAAGGCCTGAGTCATGCACTCCATTTTGTACTTACCTACCAAAACAATCTGGGCCCAAAACTTGGCAACAGGTTGAAATACATTGATATTGTAAACACAGGCATTACTGATAATAATTCCTGCAACCTGGAGCTTAAAGATGACGTACTTCATTATTCATGGCCTTTCACAGAAGCAGGCTTTATCACTTTGCGACCATCTGCCCTTGCAAAACAACTATGCAACACCTTAGTAACCAATGGCATGCTAGAGGTGTCAATGATAGATTCGTTCTCAACATGTCCATTTCCAGGTGAATGTACACACATAGAGGAGAAATCAATTGGCCTTTTTTATCCCCAGGAGAACACAGACAACATCTTCGTACTACAACTGCGGGACTGGGATGGAAAACCATACAATGGAGAAGCAAAGGCTGAGGGCATCGACACACATGTTAAACTGCAAAATGGACACTTGTTGAACACAAGGTACTTGGGAGACTCCCTAGTGGAAGTCACCTGGACTCCACCACAGATATCCATTGGTACCAAGAGTGTCAAGGTTGGCATTCGGTATGGGTCTGGTGAGCTACCTGTTTTTGACAGTCCCTTCACAGTATGGCCACAGTCTAGCGATCGACCAGAAGTGCATGATATCCACATAGTGCACCAAGATGTATATTACGACTCGCTGGAGCAACTTGTCAGCTTGAAACAGCGAAGTAAAATATTTATGGGCAGGAACTGGAAGCCCTTGGACGTTAGAAACCGTGCGAAAGATGTGGATCAACCCCCAAAACTGTATTTTAAGCCCAGAAAATCAGGAAGCCATGATCTTCACCAAACTGAAACGGATGTGTATTCTATTCGTATGCCCACACACAGTAATTCTAATTTCTCCATGGTAGCATTGTGTGATCTCTGTGATCAGTTCTTGCCCATCCGATCGAACAGGGGATGTTCTCTTGGACCTCAGGCACTGATGATTGGCACTAGAAGCAACGAAGAGCAACAAGAAGATGTGAACAGCAGTAGAGAAGACCGTGATTCACTGTACCAGTTACTTGCACAGAGCTTCCGAACAATGAGTCAGTACAATATAGTATAATTTATTTGTCCTTGGTAGCTGCCTTTAAGGACAAGCATATTTTTACCAGTCCAATATCCCACAACATCCACATTCACTCATATATAATTAATAATAAAAACGAAAGCTATAGCTGGTGCAAGACAAAAAAAATAAAAGATTCTCAGCAATCATATGAATATACTGCCAAACGTACATGTGAATACTCTTATCGTCTATGCCAATGAACGGAGGTTCGGTTCAAAATGTTCATGGAAATGTTACTGGAAGAAGGACTGCAAAATTTAATGCTTTATGAAGTGAAAAATGGTTTTGGCCAAATAGAAACAAACTTACAAATTGCATGTACATATTGAAGTATTTTATATCAAACCACCGCGTTTCTGACTGAAGCCTACTAATATTCGAACACACATGATCCAATACAGTTCAAGCTGGTATAATTATACGTTCCTAGATTCATAATGTTATTGGATTACAGCTACTCTTGAAATTTACTTCATTTGGTTATTTAATACATACTGCGGGTTACATTGGGTGCCGGCTGTTCTAAAATTACAATGTTTACAATTAATTTACTTGTTTCAGTAATCATGCACCATACTTTTTAATTAGAAATATACAGACATCAGTCTGGACAGACTCTTCCTTACTGGTATACAATTCATATATGATGCAATAACACGTCAAAACAAACAAACCGGATTTGCGGTCATTCTAACGTTAAGCGAAAGTTTTAAGTCTAGTGAAATTAATTAGCACTGAACTCTCACACACCCAATAATGATAAAACTAGAAGAGTTTCAGGAACAAATCTAGAAATCCAAATCCATTTTAACTTTTGGTGGTAGACTATGAATTACAATAATGTGGAAACTTTACAGGGATTTGAACGCAGAAACCAGTTCCGAAAAAGAAATGCTACCTTAACCAAGGACCAATGTTTTGTTCACTGCCACAACAATCCTACTGTTGGCCTCATCTACGTAAACATTATTTAATTGTATTGCATTCCATGATAGGTTTTCAATCAATGCAACTGATGTTAAAATTCCCGAAGTACGGTTGTAAATTTTGCAAACAGTTAAAAGGTCATAGCCTCCTAATATAGGCAAACTCATAAAAAAATGGTAAGACGTAAAACTTCATGACAAGTCAAATTTCTTGCCATCGTGAAACTGTATATTTAGATATTTTGAGACTTTTTCTGCCAAAGTGATAGAGGTCACATTATAAATCATTGTTCCTAAGAATTATGTCTGAAATCTATCCAATTTAATTCCAACATAGTGTGTAGAACCATGGAACTGATATTTTCGAAATGTCGGTCATGACCTATATAATTGGAGCTCACAGTCACTGACAAAAAAAGATGTGTATTTTCCTATATTTTTGTACGACTTGTTAACGGCAAACTCAGTACAAGTGCAGACAGGCATGTCTGAGGCTTTATCCAATGTCAGCCTGTAAATCTGCTGAATAGTTTAATGCCAATATTATGAACACGTTAAGTGCACTTGAGAACATTTACTGCTCACGAATGTTTGTTTTACAAGTCAGATTATATTTTATTGAAGTATACATCGTTCGGATAAAAAACATATTCTGGCAGATTTTTAGTACAGTAAAGATAAAGGTCAATTGGAAGATGAGTCACCTATAGTTAATAACATTTCTTTTTAATTATCCAACCTTTCTTCTTACTTAGGTGGCCCACATGAAGACTTGTCTGCCTTCTATTCGAGTCTTCGATGGAAACGTAGCCCCGCGTTTAGTTTCTCTGGGAGACCCAAATGTGATCCTCCAATACTACATCAGCGATGTAAGTACTCACCTAACTGCTGAAAATACTTTGGGAAGAGTATATTCACATTCACCTTCCAGAAATTTTAGTCCTACATGTTTTCTGTCAGATTAAACCCCCATGAGCTGTAGGTAGCAAGCAGCAGCGTACCACAGTTACAAGTTTGGCTAATTGCACTTAAAATCTGAAGAAAAATTATGTTTTGATAACATGTTTTGACTTAAATGCTAATGACTTTCATTCTTTTCTGACATGCCTAAGTACACATTTACTCAATGTCAAAAATTTGCTCAAATTTGACAGCATTTACTCTGATGTCACACACTTGACCCATTTTGTGGAAACATTAACTCAGGTTTGGCAGCGAAACAGAGCTTTATAGTTTGGAGACTTTCAAAGTTAGGAGTAGGTGTCATCATGGGGTTTGTTTTTTTCAATTCTGGTGCAGGAAGTTCATTGTTGCAGTACTTGTTAGGATGTCCCTCGGTGTGTGCAGGTGGTCTAGCTGCAACTGTTTATTTTACAATCACTGAGATTGAATAAAATATCCCAGTTTGTTTCTACTTCAGTTATCAGTCGATCATCTTCCCTGGTCTTCGCTTCCATAGATGCCTGTAACATGTACGCTGACAATATCACAAAGAAATGTGGCATTTGTTAAGTTTTGCTTGATTGACACAATATTCATGCACATATTGTTTAAACCACAGCCATAAAAAGGGGATCTGTGAAAAGATGAGTATGAAACATCAATACTGTGAAGAAGTCAGTTTGCCCCATGTTTACGATAACATGTTTGTCCACTCAATTAGTAACTGCGATACCATGTCCGGTCTCTGTAGTATTGAGAAGGATAGTTCCTTGAAATACTACCGAATGATCCCATTTTTAAGACCACGCCAAAGCTTTCATGAAAGCCTCAGTGTCAAAAAGAGCAGTTTTGGTAATTGATAAGAAAGCCTTGGTACTCCTGGAAGGAAAATTTTGGAGAAATGATTCTTCATCAATATATTCGAAAGACTTTTTTATTATTCCCATACTCTTGTTTGCCTTGTTTTTTTTTTTTTTTTTTTTCTTGCATATGTTTTTCATATTCCAGATCATTATCAAAGAAAACTCCCAAATCTTTCTCTGTTAATTATTCCTACAATATAAAATTAACGATTACTCCCATTGTGTTATATGCCTTTGAAATCTTGAATTTGCCAACTCTCTCAACTACACACTAGTCTGAGTTAAATCTCAGAAGCCACTAGTCAGTCCATTTTTGTAAAGATCAAAGATTCCTCTGTTATATTCTAATGTCTTCTGCTTTTATCCTGTGGTATTTTCCTGTGGCGTCAGCAAATATATTTTAGAATCAGGGTCAATTACATTGGGTAAGTCATTTATGTATATTACAAACAAAAGGGGTCCTAGTACCCTTTCCCTGCGGTATGCCGCTGAGAATACACTTTCTTTTGAAATGGAATCATTTATCACCACTTCTTGTGCTTAGGGTCATTTAGAAATGCTCAAGTCGAATTTGGTGTCTTGTCTCGAATACTATATGCCTTAATCTTTGTCAAGAGACGATTGTGTGATTCCTGTTTTCAAAAGCTTTTTTTACAACCACGCTATATATGTCCAAGGACTCCCCACTATTCACAATGTCTGCCCACTCATCTATGAATTTCAGTAATTGTAGTGTGATTGATCTATCTTGAAGAAATCCAAACTGTTGTGTACTAAATAAATTGTTTTCCATCTTGCAATCCATAATGTGGTCCCGTATAATCGATTCTAAAATTTTACAAAAAAAAAAACAAAACAAAACAAAAAAAAACATGTTACGCTGACTGGCCTGTAATTACAGATTCATTGTTGCTTTCCTTACTTAAAAATGCTGTTATATGGCTCAATTTCTATTCTCGGGGTAGACAACATGTTTTAATTGATTCATTTTATATAATGCTTAAGGGGTCTCGCAATTTCTTTACGAAATTCTTTTTACTATTCGTGGGTGAAGTTTATCTGGACCTGGGGATTTAGCTTTTTCAAATTTCTCAGCTTTTTATCCACCATGGAAGGAGTAATTGTAAATGCTTGCGTGGAATTCCCTCAGCTCATGTGCTCAATCTCCATGTTAGCCTCCTTTTCTTGAGTAAAAACACCTGCAAAATAATTGTTTAAAACTATAAATATTGATGTTCGTTCGTTCTTATTTTGAAGGGTACTTCCATCTCATTTCCTCTACCTGGAATGTTCAAATCAGGAATTTCGCTTTTCATTTCAAGTTTTGTTCTCACATTTGCCCAGACTTTAAAAAAAAATCCTCTTACAATCTTTTGCATATTTTTCTCGGTGGCGAACTGCCTTCCTTGTTATTTGTCTAACCTGGTTGCTGACTTTGCAATAGACTTGATAAATTTCCCCATTTTGTGTGTGTGTGTGTTAAGGCATGGTTTCCACAATTTTTCTTTTTTCGAAAGAGCTTTCTTATCCAGATTAGGGATTGTGCCTGTGCATGAAATTTTGTTTTTGTTTACTGCTTTTTTTAGACTTAGTTCCATTTTCCTGCACACTAGTAAATTGGTCCATCTTTGATTTCCAATTAATTTTTCTGAATCGTTTTTCATTGCAGTGTTGTTTCTACTATCGCACAGGAATTTATTTTGCCTCTTTCTTTTTAGTTCTATGTCTGAATGGACGGTGAAAGATAATTCAATTTTTCAACTATATTCTTATCGTTGCTCAGTACTGAATCTAACAAGGTCAGTTTGTCAGTGCCGCTTCCTATGGTTACTTCTGTTACATGTTGATGTAGAAAACAATCTCAAAGACATTCAATAAAATGAAAACCCATGTCTTATTTTATTTGCCCATTTGTGATACTTCATTCACAGCTGATGTTTCAATGTTAGATCTTACCCTTTGTTGTAATAGTTTTATGCTTAGGAAAGTATTTATTGAACTATTTGTCACGATATAACGTTTTTAAGTGACACAAAATCTGCTGACTTCACACAGGATTTGTTTTGTGTATTCAACGCATTGACAGCAATAACAAGAAAAAACCTGCTTTAGTTAGGACCCAGACCTATTTAAACTATGAATGGTATTGTGTGTTATTGTAGCTGGATCACCTGGGCCAAGGTACAACCCGTTCCACATTCGTCGATATAACTGCGGTTTCAGTTTCTCATCCAGACTAGGGTACACACCAGATTACAGTTCGGGTCCAGGCCCCGGAAATTACAGCCATTGTTCGTTAAACTTGATCAAGCCAAAAGAACCAAGTTGGTCATTCGGTCAGCGCCATAAATCCAAAATCATCCGACTACCAGCTGACGTCACCTCTTCTGGCAGCGGAGTCATTTTGAAAGATGTTTAGCATTGTGCAGCTGGCACACCCAACGGGTGTATAAAAAAATTAATATAGATCCCCAGTTTGTCACTATAAAGAAGACAACTGGCTTGGTCGTCGACATTTAAAAATGAGACCGTCATTTTTGTCCACGAAAGAGTAAATAGCTCGTCAATTTCACCCACAAATTTTAAACAGCTTCTTGACTTCATCCAGGGAATTTATCTTTTGTGGCATGTTTTAGCAATAGTTTTGAATCAATATTGGAATAATCTATCAATTATATGCACATTGTAACATTGTCTACAAAACTGGTGTCCTTGAATGAAATGTTATATATGGATGGGGGTGGGGGGGGATTGGCAGTGAAGTATATAACATATACATATAACATACGGACATAACTCGAAGAGAAATTATGAAATCGAATGGTTTTCACAGGATCATCTTTATTCAATTCTGTGCCCGACATTCAAAGTTTATCAATTTTGTGTACCGGGTTTTCCATTTTGTCTAATGAAATGCAATGATGTTTACATTGTGTTTTAGTAATGTTCTCTTCTGCTGCTTATTAAACGAAAGTGAACTGATTAATGTTTCACACAAGAAATAAAACTGTAATCGCCCTTTCAATGCTGTAGACGAGAAATTCCATAAATGTGTTTACAAAATTCAAGACGCTTATGAAATTTTGTGAACATAATCTGTAATTTTTCTAAAATTAACGGTACTGTTGGAACTGTAGATAATGCACAATGTTGCCAAGGTCGTTGCACATTTTTATGGCAGAAAAATAACAGCACTGACTGACGGTGTCCAAATTGCCTTGATGTGACCTTGCTGTATGACTCCCATGATTGTTTGACTGCTTTAGTAAGATAGTTTATATTCTGGAGTGCCCCATGGTCAGAAAGCATGGCTATGTTGGCTCCGTCAGGAAAATTAGAAACAGAATGAAGTTAGGCGATATCATTTGCCTCTGGGTCAGAAAAGACAAGATAGCAGTGTTTGATACTGTATATGTCACGTCAAATCAACATTATTTTGATTGAGAACACGCATCCTTCATGTGAATGATGACTGGAAAAGTCTTCAAGGGAGAAACACGTTAGTATTAGCTGTACGCAATTGTTACGAATGTGAGGGTATTCAGTGTTATTTTTCTGCAGTGATCAAATTTTATATGACATGTTTGTACCGTTTAACCTTTAAAAAAGCCTTGCTGACAATAATTTGCACTTTTACCTGAAATTGAAATTGAATTTATGCTCCTGACATATAGCAAATGACTCAAGTTTTAATGCACTACGGTTGCGCTGAAAGTATTATGTGTGTGTGTGTGTGTGTGTGTGTGTGTGTGTGTGTGTGTGTGTGTGTGTGTGTGTGTGTGTGTGTCTGATCTCCCTTGGAAAACATTTCTACTCGTCATTAAAAGGTAGAGACACGGTCCCTAAGTAATATTTTAAGTGATGTAGTCAGTGGTTATCAGTCTTCAGAAATCTTGTTCAACTAAAAAGAGCTTGGTTTTGAAGCTCTGCAACACATTGACAGGGGTCTTTAACACAAGACATGGTATAATGTGCTTGGTATTTTGGCGTGCCAAGTGCGACAGAATATTAATATTGTGAACGAAGTGATGAGCTATCAGTTGTGTTGGTAGACGAAAAGTGGTCACATTTAAAATCGCAAATGGCATTAATATATACGCTTTTAAGGTCGGGTTTCTTACGAGTTTGTGGACACATTTGAAATGTACTTAATATCTGGTAAGAAACTCTCATACATTTTTGTTGGAAAAATTCCAGAACATTCCAACCCCGCGGACAAAACGGATATAGTATTGCAATAGGATGTATTTATATCTAAATGCGGTCCTACTCTAACACCTATTGAGCAAAAGAGGGAGCCACCTGCATCAGGACTGATCCATGAATTTAGCATGGTCAAAAGTACTTTCACAACAAAATGAGCAATACAAACACACATTAATCTTAAGAAAATATATTAACATATATTTGAAACATAAAGGATGCCTAAATGGATTAGAAATGGGCTCTCTTTTGGTTGAAAAGGTGTTGTTTATGGATGTTTATGTAGTATGTAATACAAATCTGCCCTGATCATGGTGGAAGCATCAGTATGTTGCACTGGCAACACAGGAAGTGAGCAGGATTGCAGTTAAATATGAATGTCTCCTATTCTGTACACAACGCCAAGTATACTTCTTTAATTTGGGGAAACGTACTGCCAATTTCGTGCATAAAATTTGATTAGGTATTCAACACTTCGTGAACGAAATGTACCAATTGCATGGACGAAGTTGATATGCTTCGATAATTCTGTGGGCAAGGTAACAAAGCTTTAGGGACAGCGTGGCTGAATTGATGATCTGTAGACACATTCAATGCCTTCTTTGATTTGTGGACTGTTGAGGTTGGAAGGGTTGTTCAACTAGTTGTCTAACAGGGTACAGTTATAATGGCCGAAGGTTATAAAATTGACAACTTTGTAGAACGCTTAACAGGTGACATAATCCAATGATTTGTTCCTAACTGGTTTTGGTGGTTAAAATGTGCGAACAGGAATTTTCAACTGTTGGGCAGTCTTATGGATCTAATGTCTCCAGTGCATATACCAATCAATTACATGCTGGACACTGCCTTTCAGAATTGCTAATCATTTTACAAATGGGACGGCTGAGACTTTATAAACTGTTACTGTATCTTTTTTTCTAGTTGATATGTGTGGAAAACATCTGCTGCCACTGGATGCCATGTTTTGAAAACAAGAATTGGAAGGGTTTTAAGACGGGAGAAATGCCAGATGTCCAGGGTTTCATTTAAGAATCTGATCATATAATTCATGAGTGCAGTTGAGGGAGTAGGTCATCACCTTTTTACTGCAGAATTCATGGTGACCTATGTAACTACCAGTCGTTTTTTATCGAGTCAGTGTAGTGAGCCATATATATATACACTTCATCATTTGAGCATTTTGCACGATTATGAATACTAGGTACAGAATCTCTCAATTTATTCTATTGAAAACCTGTAAATATCTTGCAAGTGAAAGCAGGTCAAAATCAACATGACAAGGCGTCTATGTAATGATGTAATATAATTAGTGAGGCAGGCATGAGTTCTGTATGTTAAGAACCCTACATCTTTATTTTCCTGTTGTGTTTATAAAGTGGCATTACAGGCCAATGATGTGGATTGCTGAAAATTGTTCAGTCAAACTTGAAGGGCACATAATATAGGAGCTAGGCAGGTATTGGGGGTACCATTTACTTGTTGAAACAGACGGTACTTTTTTCTTGTACATTAATTTGGATAAATGCTGGATTAATAAGACCTTTTGGTACATTTCAGTATGTGAAGAAAAAAATTGACTGTTTGACAATGGTGGATATTTTAAAACATGTTTCATTGTGTTTCAGTTATGACTGTGTTGATGTGTATATTAAGCTATAGATGCAAATATCTGGCAAGTTGACCATCTAGATTGTATAACATTCACAAAGCCTATACTGTATATAGTAGCATGATATTTCACCATTCTATGATTGCTCTGTTCCATATTCAAGTTATTCCACATGCACATCTGTTTATGATTACAAGTAGGAAGTCCATCAAGGCCGTTATATGCAGCTGTGTTTTTGGTTCAAATATATGTTATGGACAATGCAATTGGGGAAAAGGCAAAGCCTATATTTACCCCCCCCCCCCCTCACAAATATACAGCTGTGTTCTTCCTGTGATAAGCAGCAAATAGATACATGTAGTGTGGTAAATGGAAATGTAATAATTATGTAATCTGTACGTCGTATCAAAGGCGATATATGGAATAGAACTGAGACATGTACCTTTGGACTATTTCATATGTAGTCTAAACGCATGTAGTGCTATGAATTAAAAATAATTGTAAACATATAATCTCTACATCATATCAAAGGCCATACATGGACTACAAATAGGACATATATATCTAGCCTTTTTAATTTGCATTTTAACTCGTTGTCATCGGATATCATCATTTTGCACATATATTTTGCTCATTTATATTTTTGTTGGAAGAGTATATGATAATATGGGAAATAAAATTATACAGAGATGACACGGCATGCAATCTCCATGGTTCTCATTAAAGTATGTCACTTTAATTCTTGTGTTTACAATAGGAGCATTTGTGTACTTCAGAAGGCAAAAATTATCTGTTGAAGTCTGCTGGATAAAAAGGAATCGAGTCGCCCAAAGATACAGAATCAACAGTGTGTGCATGCATGTGTACTTTTGATGTCCGTTGAAAAGACCAGCTGTGGAACGGGCACCCACTAAAATTACTTTAATTTGAATGGGGAGCCCGTTGTAGTGACCTTTTTTGACAGGGGAACCGCTCATTTAAAGACAGGTCAGCAAATGCCTGTCACTGGTTACTGCTATCTCATTTGTATGGTAAAAGAATTCCCATTGTTTCGCCCATTGGTAGTCCTATTAACTGACCTACATTCAAGAAACGAAACGGTTGCCATCAAGTATGACCCATTATCCATTTGCGTATCCCCATTCCTTTGCTCCATTGGGTTGTTCATGGCCTGTCCACTCTGGTGGCTCCTCCTAACGTTTTTTGTATGAGAGGCCAGAGAAGCAACGGATTTATAACTTATGAACCAGCCTCCAAACTCTACTGACAATTTTCTCTGATACATAAAATTACTGTAAATACGACGACAAAAATGACAAAATACATGATTAATTGTAGCAGCAGTTTACCTTTTATATATCAGGTTCGAAACTGAATAGAAATGCTGTGATTTGTATAGGAAAAAACCGCAATCTAGCACAGTAGTATTAGCATAATGGAGATCACACCTACGAAGTTCATTTGTATATACGTATAAATTCATTAGGGATCAAGTTTACAACTAATCAACGAAATAATTATTTACACCGGGTATAATTAAGGTACGAATGAGACCATGCAGATTCAATTTGAAAATGTATCCAAAAGTAATTTTACAGCGTTTGTGTGTGTAATATCAACAGGCCCATATGTTTCCACATTTGGAAGCACTCTGCATGTGCTTATGGTATATTTCTATGACATAATCTTCACACTTTCGAGCCAACGCCAACTGATTACGTAATTTTTCATTTAATCAGAATTAATAACTTTCACACCTTACAATATTCAAAGCGGTGGCGAAGGTCAAGCTCTTCGCGTATGAAATTACGCAATCTAAGTTATTCCTACTATCTTTATTTCTTCCCTTACATATAATATATATGTATATATGTGTGTATATATATATATATATATATATATATATATATATATATGTATATAAATATATATATACATATATGTATGTGTGTATATATATATATATATATATATATATATATATATATATATATATATATATATATATATATATATATATATTGCAATGATGTGGAGAATCTTCCCATATAGATAAAATTGAATATTATTTGATTTATATGGGAAGATTGCATGTGAAAAACGCAAGTTCTGATTTTCCGGAGAGGCCCGATTTTCACATTTATCTCACCTTACCTACCTCAATTGACTAATTTCCAATACTTTTGGTGAGTTTCCTGTAATATTTTCTGATTGGGGGGGGGGCGCATTTACATCCATAACCTGTAAAGGGGGTAACCGTGTACATATTATCTCTAGGGCGCATGCCATCATTTAAGTCCGCCCATCCACCCACCCACTCATTCAGGAGGCATTGACTTCAGATGCAAATCTGGAAAGCATAACGTTACCGTAGTTTTACCCGTTAGAACCATCAGATTTGCATGCTCAAACATATATCCTATAGCTCCAACCTCAGCCTGTTGTTGGTGAAAATGATCGCTTGCAGAATCATTTTGTCAGTGCATTGAGGCTGTATTATTGTACATTTTTCTTTATGTCTGCATGCATGACACTAAATGTAAACAAGGTAAAGAGTGGACTCACAGCAAATTATTCACCAAAAACGTATTGCAGCGGTCTATTCAGTCACAGGAGAAAAATAGATCGCCTATTCCAATTTCGCCCGGCCTGATAATTTGGTCAGTGAGTCGTAAGTCTCAAGTTTTAGTGAGGTTGGGTTGCCAAACAATTCGGTCCAGTTACGGGTGGCTAATTCATCGTTTCAGTGGCAGATGGGCAAGGACCACCTCCACTTGTCCTTTTAAAGAAGCAGACGGCAGAGGACCTCTGCTTTGGTAGCACCATGTATGTCAATCATGTTTTAATTTCCCATGTAATCAACCTATGAGTTATAGGGGCCAAGGACCACTATTTCATCACATCACCATGACTGTCCCTGCCGGGGTAACACTTTTAGGGACAGAGGGCCAAGGACCCGGATTTTGTAGAGATCCTTACTTTAACATTAGGATGGTGTCATATGTCTCATTAAAAAAAGGATATGGAGGGCCTGGGACCAATATTTCCAATATCATGCCATTGCCTTAGTAACATAAATGCTTTTCAATCAATAGAGGGACAAGGACCCCTATTTACTTTTGAGTAGAATGAATAGCTGCCGGGGTTCAGTGAGCAGTAATATAATTCAGTGATTTTTGGTGTTACCTTAAGAATAGAGGGACAAGGACCCCTGTTCAGTTTTAATGCAACTATCTTTAACTTACAGGCAGTATCACGTGTTTGCCAAGTAACGGAGGACCGAGGACCCCTGTTCTCAGTAAAGTACAAAGGACTTAGCCAATGTAATGTATGCTATCATTGTCTTGGTAAATGAAATAGTGTTTGCAATGGTTGGTCAATTGTCTTAGTAATGAAATAATGTTTGCTAGGGTTGGTCAGTAGTACTACAATTCAGTTATGGCTGTTACGTTAAGAATAGGGGGCAACCCCCCCCCCCCATTCAGTTTTAATGAAAGTATCTTCATTTTACAGGCATTATCAAGTGTTTTCCAAGGAAGAGAGGGCTGATGATCCCTGTTCCCAGTAATGTATATACCACTTGGCCTAGGGGATTCATACTATCGCTGCCTTAGTAATTCAGATAATATGTGCTATGTCAGACACATGCTTGTCATTGATATGTTATGGTTAGTCAGTGAGTGGAGGGGCAAGGACACATATTCACATTTGTCACCAGTCTCATCACACATTTCTTGTAAAGTAATTGTAAATTCTGAAACAATATAGTGTCCAACTGCTCAGACAGGTCTAAAACCGTGGTGGTCCGTTCTGTCCTTACCCGACCAAATTGGGGGGGGGGGGGGCACATTCTCAAATGTGGCTAAAGGCCAAGCCCCCCCCCCCCCCCCAATTTAGCTTATTCGGTGTAAGAAAATATAGTATGATTGATTTCTTGTAAAATTCAGCAAAACAATTAGAATAAAGATCATGTCACACGGGGGATGACCAATTCGCCAAATTAAAAAACAGTTTTAATTCTGTTGTGGGGGGGGGGTGTGTGTGTGTGTGTGTGTGTGTGTGTGTGTGTGTGTGTGTGTGTGTGTGTGTGTGTGTGTGCGCGCACAAAACTTGTCACGTGCAAAGTGTATGGCTGGCTTTGTGCATGCGCATGCACAGGGGATTGACCACCCGTGTGGCATGAGGATTGGGCGAGCATTGGGAAGTCTTATACCAGCGGGCAAAAAACTACATCTCTGGCTGCCAGTTTTTTCGCAAAACTTCTTGGATTTGCATTGCAAGCTTCGGTTTGTTTGAGTTTTTCTTGCTGGCTTTCCACAGCTCTTCAGGTTTTTTATCCCTCCACCTGCCTTTTCACCACTAAACTCATCTGATTACTCCACTTTACCAAGAGGGGGCAGCATTGCCCCAAAAATTTTATGTAATTGGGTACGAGAAAGTATCATATAATGGATTTCTTGTATAATTCAGTGAACGATAAGAATAAAGGTAATGTCACACTGAGGGTGACCAATTCGCTAAAATAAAAAAACACTGTTTTCTGTTGTGGGATGTGTGTGTTTGTGCACAAATTAAGGTCTTGCCCATTGCCAAGAGTGAAATTTTATGGATCAAAGTATGCAAAGCATTTTTAAACCTGAAGCATGACATCAATGTGGTAGTCACTTATATTAGCCTATCTGGATCACCATTTGCAGGCAGAAGTGAGAATTTATTTGAAATTCTTGAATCTGATATTGCAAAATATTCCCAGAAAGGTTACTGTATTATTGGTGGCGAACTCAACACTCAGACGGGAGTGAAAACAGACTATTGTATAGAAGACGATAACCCAGTAACAGACTCTTTAACTGACTACATATGTGACACTCCTCTTCAATGCCTTAGTATAGATAACCACCCTGCAGATGGTCATGGTGTTTCTTGATTTATGTAAATCAACTAGCCTGCGAATTGTCAGTGGGCACACACTAGGTGACTTGCGTGGCCACTTTACTTGCTATACAGGTCAGCCAAGTGTGACTGACTACTTCCTGGCTCCCCAGAGCATAAAGACAAATTTTGCTATTTCATGCACCTTCCATTCCCGGTTGCCAAGCAAATCAGACAAACACCATACACTAAGGGGGAGGGGGTTGTGACCAGAAATAGCTAGTTGCCAAGAAATGACCAGACTCACTGAGACACAGAAATTTTTGTTTGGTTTTCGGGCCGAAGGCTAATCTTTTTACTATTTGCTAGAATGCCAACAGGCATTTATTCACAAGAGAATTACACAGTGAAACTTTAATCGAAATTTAAAGCTGTGACCTAAAGTGTGTAGCCAATCAGCGCAGCCGATGCATGCACCTAATAACCAGAGCTTTAACCTTTTCTAGCAAATGACGTTAATGCACTGAGGATTGGTTTAAACAAATTTTATTCCGAAAAAAGGCAATTAAGAAGGAGGGCAGAGCGCTATACAAATCCATTTAATCACGAGATAATTACACAGTGAAGCTTTAATTGAAATCTTGTAGTCTGAAATGGAAAGACTTGGCGATTGGATGGGCGAAAAACCTGCCACAAAGCCACCAGCTTGCCCCCACCTAGCTCTGGTCACAGATCCCAAGGGTTCCTACATTAAGCTTCCTATCATGGCAAAGCCTTGACAAAGAAGAGATGTGAAAATGTTGATATTAATACATCCAGCCACTGTTCCAAGTTAGTCCAGTTCCATAAAGGTCCAACAAGTCTTGTCGTGAAGCTAACAGATACACAGTAACAGTCCATACATGAAGATTTTTATTTCCATACTTGACATGATTCTGATTCCACAGGCTAAAAACGTCTTGAGTCCAGGTTTGTAATGGATCCACCAGAGGTTGTCTTCAGGTAAAACTACAGTTCATATCCCAGTCTTTAAGGTGTACTTGTAGCCATGAAAAGGAGCTCCAGTTCCCTGCAAATAAAAACCCAGAAGATGGTAAGGGCACTGCACAATGCAATAATATACAAGGCAGACTATACTGTGTACACAAGACGTTTTCAATGAAGTTAACCGGAGACCACGTACATTTGATGTGTTGGTTGTGCAGCAGGTGATGAACCTAGCCACAGATAGCCTTCACCATTTTGTCAACACAGATGCATGTATGCAAAGCCGCCAACCTGCAACTCAGCTTGCCAGACATGCTTACGGTGAGGTGAAACCCATTGCTTCTAGCTTGGTAACAAATTCGCACTCTTCAGAATGTATAATGTCTAACCGTCCAGGCTACATCAGACAAGGAGAGCCACCTTCCTGCATGCCCCCTGAGATATTGGTGTAGAAAGTAGCATCCAAATGAATTATTGTCCCAGCACCAAATGATCAACAATTAAATAAAACGATCTATGGTAGCTTGCGCAATGAGCCAAGGCACCAACCTGCAAACAAGAACTGAAGATCACATCACTCTATTCTAAAGCGGCTGCTAGTTTATTTACACTAAAATGCAATAACCTGTGGTAGCTTGCGCAGTGAGCCAAGATGCCAACCTGCGAACTAGACTTGGTACAAACAAGAACTGAAGATCACATAACTTTATTCTAAGGCGGTGAATGGTGTATTTATACTAAATTGCAAGACACTCATCCACCGAAACTCCGGTAAGATGTGACCAAGGGCGACAATGAACATCAAGTCCAGATGCCAACCTGCAAACAAGACTCTCCTTACACAGAACCATGGTCAAATTACTTTACTGGGAACTAATACATGAAATCAAACACAAAATGTTATCATCTTATAGGGCACTTCTATCCTGTTGTCATTTCAGAAGTCATGAATTATGTGGCAATCGTTTCTTAGTTGGTGGTTACTCTAATTTATTTTTAAATGCATCAGACTTCCATCTGCCTCTTAGCCTTATTATGCTGCCTGGGACATCATTTTCTGGTTCAAAGGTGGCTTTACCTATCCAGAAGGAGTGACCTTTATAACTTTTGTCTGATAGGCCACAAAACAATAATGCTGCCCTGAGTTGACTGTCAAAATTACGCCTGAGGATGGGAACACCCTGTCTATTACAGAAGAATGAGCCAAGCTTATCAGCACTTAGCTGTAAATTATACTCTCTCAGTTTAAGCAATAGGCAGTATGAACCAGTGGTGCCACGATATGAAATGTGTTGGGGGAACCCAGTTGGGTTATGTTTGAAGTGCCGGAAAGTCACTTTAACTTCTACCATTTCGTTTCCAGAAGCAATAAAGCTCACATCACTTAAAGACAGCACACTTGCCATTTGTTTGCGGATAACTGTGAGTTTACCTATACGTGCATATGTTAGGAACGCAAAGAGAAATAAAGCTTGAAACAGTTTTCTGTTATATCCATGCAAGAGCAATTCCAAGGACTTGACTAATGCCAGGAGAATGAGTAGCATGATTAGCAACCGGAGATCAACGTTGAGGCTGGAGCCTGTAGGCTCCAGCAACTAGCTTCTGAATTAAAAACTCTTTTGTCGGATCAGCATAACCATGCATTTTATGTATAAAACTTATGGCAGAAATGTTCAAAAATATGACTTTAGGCAATTTTTCCTATGCATGCAGAAAGGAATTGAAAAGAGCCACAGTTGATGTGGCAAGTGGGAGAGATTGGTCTGTGTGATATAGGTTGAGAAAGGAAGCTACTGTGCGCGAAACATGCTCATATGTGGTTACCGTTTTACTGGCTACCGATGAGTTCACTAATGGGTCATTGTTTGAACAAGTTCTCTGGCTGTAGGTGTACTGGTGCCACTGTTGTTGCAAGACCTCGAGATCTCTGGAATTGAAACCAACTTATGGCATCACTTAACTGATTTTCTTGAGCTGGACCATGTTTGCTTTTGAATGTTATGTTATGTTGAAAACAAGTGACAACCAACTTGCAGACACCAACCATTACTGTCGGGTCGCGCGAAGTCTGCTTGTTTATGATGGCTACTAAAGCCTCATTATCTGACAAAAAGTGATGCAATGGTTCTTAAGGAGGCAACTCCAAACATTGATTGCTACAACTGTGGGCACTAGTTCCAGGAAGGTGATATTAAAGTTGCGCCAGTGGGGCAAAAACACTCCACGCATCCAACAGGAACCCAGTATTGTGCCCCAACCCTTTGATGCTGCACTGTCCGTGAACAAATGGATCACAGGGCTAGAGAGCCAAGCCTCATCTAGGAACATGGTTTTACCATTGAACCCTACCAGAAACTCAAGCCAAGCCGCCATTTCAGCCCTCGCTCCCGATTTCAATTTGATGTGACGCCACCTTAAGGAGGCACCAATTGTGAGATCAGTTAGGTGCCGCAGAAACCAACAACCTGGGTGTATGACCTTATAGCAAAAGGACGAAAAATGAAAAGAGGGACTGAAGTTCATGCAATTTGATTGACCATTTACGTGAATATTTAAGAAGCTTTTCCTTAGCTTTCTGAAGTTTTTCAAGAGGGAGTTGTGACTCCATGTTTATTGGGTCAAGCATTATACTGACAAAGGCTAGGACCTGAGCTGGGCCAAGGGTCTTTCGTCAGCAATAGGCACCCCCAACTAGTCACAGAGCCACATGAATCGGCCCAGTGCTGCTTGGCATGCCAACTTTGTCTTGTGTACGAAAAATAAGTCATCCAATATGTGCGTGATGTGTTGAATTTTGAATTCGTGAAGTCTTCAAGTATCCTTCAGCTAATGCTACAACCCATGACAAGCGTTTTGCAATAGTAAAAGTACCCCTCACTGGTTAGCCGAACCAGATAAAATGTTATAACCAGATAAAATGTCATTATCACAGTGCCCATAGTGCCTTGTGAGAAATTGTTAAGCCACCAGAATTGATACGGAGAATCCTCCTAATGTTAAGGAGAATCCACCTGAAGATACGGTGAATCAACCTGTGTTCAGGCAGAAATCAGCCTGTAGGTAAGTTCTGAAATTTTTTAGAGTTTATCCCAATTATTCATCATGCAAATGCTATCAACCTAATAAATACACTTCATCAGAATACCCAGAGTCAAATGATCTTACCTCTACAACAATTGTCCTCAGAATCGGCGTATTTGATGCCTGCACACAAAATCCAATATACAGTTGTATAGAGACCCCTATATGTAAGGATAATGTCACGTACCTTAAGCGTAACTAAACGTATTCAGGCTTTAATCATCAACACAACCTGTCAAGTGTAAAATTGAGTTGATTTGTCGCAGCTGCAGGTGGATTGTCCGTAGCATCGGGTGGATTCTCTGTATCAATCCTGGTGGCCAAACAATTCATCACAGAGTACTATGGGCACTGTGCTGTTATGAACAGATAAAAAGTCGTCCGAACCACATAAAAATGTCGTTATGACCACAAAAAATCGTCCTAACCAGACAAAATGTCCTTATGACCATATTAAAAAGTCGTCCGAGCCAGATAAAATGTCGTTATGACCACATAAAAAGTGAAGTGAGGTTGACACCACTGGGCTTCCGTATTAGGCAGTGTGAAAAAGGTACCGTTTCTTTATCCTGTAATGTGTTGAAAGGAGTGCTGCATTGGTGCATCCTAATTGTTACCCATGTCCTAATCCAGGTGAGTATATTTTGGGGGCCTTTTCTAATCCTTGGAGTAATGAAAACAGGGCCTTTCCCGCGGCACATACCCAGTACAATCCTACATGGAAGTTCCCCCCCCCCCCTCCTTTCCCTGTACTTTAGTTCCTTTTATTCCAACAGTTTGCACTGGCCTCCTGTGGATGTGGCACATATTAACTTGGTGTGGCACTGGTTCGTGCTCTAACTTAAGTAATTAATGATCGATGTAGTTTGGATATGTAAGCTTACTATTATGTCTGTGTGCCAACAGGGACATATTTTTTTCTAGGAATTCTTTCTTTCTTTCATCACAGGCAAATTTGTCCAACAGTTCAAAAGTATTATACGTGGAAACTCCACACTTGGCATGATTATACTTCCATGCATGAAGTCTCGAGTTTTTGTAAAGAGGTTCAACGGTTTTTAAAATTATGCAAATTATGGCCATTTGAAAATTAATTTTCAATCTTGAATATCTTCAAAACTATTATAGGTGCAGGTAACCATCCAATCCAGCTTCCAATTATACGTGTGTAACACTGCATATTTTTGTAATTTGCGTGTGACCTCACAAGGTCAAAGATCATTTTGACCCTTGAAATTTTCATCCAGCCATAGCTCTGTCAATTTTTATCCAATTTTTACCATGTTGGACCCATGTTGTAGGTATTGCAACACTACATATTTTTGTAATTAACATGTAAACTCAGTCTAAAGGTCAAGGTCATTTGGACATTTGAAAATTTCATCCAGCCATACCTTAGTCAATTTTTATCTTATTTGGTTCATGTTAGGCTTAAATTGTATATATTGTAACACTGTAGATATTAAAACACTGTATATTTTTTGTAATTTACATGTGACCTCTTAAGGTCAAAAGTCAAGGTCATTTGTACCTGTGAAAGTTTCATCCAGCTATAACTTGGTCACTTTTCATCCAATTTTAATCATGTTGGACGCAACTTGTAGGTATTGCAACACTGCACATTTTTGCAATTTACACATGACTTCTAGAAGTCAAAAGTCAAGGTTATTCTGCCTTTTGAAATATTCATCTAGCCTTAACTTGGTCAATTGTCATTTTATATGGTTCATGATGGGCCTAAACTGTAGATATTGTAACGCTGTACATTTTTGTAATTCACATGTGACCTCTAAAGGTCAAAGTTCAAGGTAATTTGGGCCTTTGAAATTTTCATCTTGCCATAACTTGGTCAATTTTATTCAATTTCAGTCATGTCGGGCTAAGATTGTAGATATTGCAATACTGCACAATTTTTTGTATTTTTATGTAACCTCTAGAGGTCAAATGTGAAGGTCATTTGGACCTTTGGAATTTTCATCTAGCGAAATATACAACTTTTAAAGGCACACAGACAGATTTGCTATGAAACAAATCTTGGTTTTTTTTAGTATTTTTTTCTCTCTCTCTCTTTCTGTCTCTGTCTCTGTCTCCGTCTCTGTCTGTCTGTCTGTCTCTCTCTCTCTCTCTCTCTATATATATATATATACATGTATGTATGTATATGTATGTATATATATGTATATATATATATATATATGTGTGTGTGTGTGTGTGTGTGTGTGTGTGTGTGTGTGTGTGTGTTTACCCATGCAGTATGGTCGTATTGAATGATTGCAAAAATAAATTGAACTGTTTTTTTTTTACTTTGTAAAATATACTTTATTGAACAAACGTATACAAAGGAAAATACTTACAAGTTTATGCTATTTTGTTAAGTGGACCAGTAGGAGATATTGCTACTGTTGTTGACTGACACCAGTACTCTGCAAGCTTTTAACTCCCAAATCGCCTATAATGGGCGTTACATCGTTGTTTGAATTCGCATTTGTACCTTACATATAAGGAAACTTCTTTATCATTATCGTCGTCGTCGTCGTCATCATCATCATTATCATCATCATCATCATCATCATCATCATCATCATCATCAAATATTACTGCATTCCAGTATGACCATAGGCACTTTTATATAAGGTTACAAGAAACAGAACTAAATCAGTCTTTGCATTTAACAAATTACGTGATGCACAACAAACAAAATAAAACCATGTTCAGTATGATCCAAATTTAACCTTTCTCTTGTGATAATTGAACTGTGCATACTTTCAGCAACCTACAAGTCTGATCAGGCAAATCCAATCTGATATTAAAGCTTGCATAATAATTTCAGTTTACAAAAGTAAAGGTGTCCCAATATTTGATTCAAAAATGTAAATGATTTATACAAATGCTTTTTCCTTTAAAGGTAAGAAATTTTGCATGTAAGCTGTTAACTGCTAAAGATACAAATTTTTTCTCATTATTATTATTAAACTTTTATTGTCCATACATGTCAAATCAAGATTTTATTTTCAGTACCACATAATTATTCTAATGTTAAGCACACTTACACGGTTTGGTTACTTCTATTTTTTCTTTCGCTTTTTTAAGGGCCACTACCCGTTTCTTATGAAACAGGAACACAGCAAGCAAGCGGACAGCCACAGCAACCTATTATCACTTTCATCATCATCATCATCATCATCATCATCATCATCATCATCATCATCATCTAGATGGCGGGTTAATGCAGTGCCCTTTTTACTTGAAATAGTGCGTGGAACAAGTCCATATGAATCCAAGACTGGACATGAAGCTGTTTGATCAAATAATAAAAATCATTTTATGTAAATGGGGCAGAGACATGGGGATATACTAAACTGACAGAAAACTAGATGAAAAATCAAAATCGGACGGACAGAAGTTATCAAAACTATCCTGCATAAGCTGTATATCTGCTGGAAGTTAATAGGAGGGAAACAAACGCAGCAGTTATAGAGGAGTTGGGGAGATGCCCTTTTCGGAATTGATACAGTTAAATCTATGATGACATATGATGCCCTGTTGGGAATTCATATGGTGAAATCTATGATGAAATATACAAACAGTTGAAGAAAACAGAAAATGAACGTAAATAATGCTAAAAAAAAGTCTCCACACAATTGAAAATTTATGAGTTTTATTAATGTTACAAAACATCGTGCAGCGAAGATTTTTGTATTAAAAATGACATTAAGATATTTCTTTTTAAGCTGAAAGGAAATTAGGCCTATATATCATTCTAGGAGAGCCAAATTGGAATGGATGTACAAGTAAAAAAAAAAAAAAAACCTATGTACTTCAGAAAAATTGAGAGGAAATTCATCCAGGAGAATACAGGTCAAGGTGATAACTGATGTACGTGTACAAAAACACAGAATAGCTCAGACAAGTTCTGGCGTTAGCACACACAGACAATAAATTGAAAAGAGAAGGTAGTTCTACTCCAGACAGTTAGACCAAGAGCGGACAGAATTCGCAACGATACTACATTGATACAAAGTCTATGGTAAATTGTACAGGGAAACAATGTGGAACAAGTGCACAGTGATCCAAAGGATCTACGTCCCCCGCCACAGTATTTTTTAATGCCACACATAGGGCCTAAACAATATAACATCAAGTGGGGCAAACAGTTGCAAAAGTGGTTGCACTTGTTGAATGGATGCACCACCTAGGCATAAAATCATATGTATGATATCATATACCTAGTTTGTTCCTTAATATATGATATGGTATGTACGAAGAACATGGAGAAAATGATGTAGCTATAACATTGGCACATGAAAAATATTAAATGTGATGTTCCTGTTAGCAGGTTAGAATATGATTTTTCTTTTTGTTGAAGCATTTAATAGCCATTGTATGTAGGCTTATTTCTGGCAAATATAATGATTATCTTGATGCTATAAGTTGCTAAAAGTAGCTTGATGCTATAGATTGCTAAAAGTTGTAGCTTCATGCTATAAGTTGCTAAAAGTTGTAGCTTCATGCTATAAGTTGCTACAAGTTGTACATGCTTTAAACGGTGCCATTATACACACAGGGATAGGTGCCACTACACAAGGGTAGGTGCCACTACAAGCAAGCATTCAAAGCATGAGAATACAGAATTAAGCTATACCATAAAAGAGCATGTCTGGATGCACGAAAAATCGATATGTTCTTGGGCCCTGTGACCTTGAAAATAGGTCAAGGTCAAAAACAATATATGGCACACATGTCCTTGGTATGATGCATCTCTGGTATAAATTTCATTATTCCATCTCTAAGGGTTCTAGAGATATGCTGCCAGACACACGTATATGTTCTTAGGCTCTACACGAAAATGGATATGTTCTTGGGCTCTGTGACCTTGAAAATATGTCAAGGTCAAAAACAATACACAGTGCACATGCCCATGGTATAATGCATCTCTGGTATAAATGTCATTATTCTATATCTTAGGGTTCTAAAGATATTCTCCCGGACGGACGGACGGACGGATGCACGGACGGACAGACGGACGGACGGACGGCAGGCCCCCTATCCTCACTAACTCTGTCCCTCTATGCCACCTTCGGTGGCGGGGGACAAAACGTCGCCCCATTTTGTTGGACAAGTAGGCTAGGCCTAAATGAAGGCCTCACAACATAAGTGTCAACTGTCCCGTTCACGCAGGGACCTCCCGTTTTGGGGACCTCAAAATTGAAGAAAATGACAGTATTTTGTGGCAAAATTCAGGAGCGGATCCAGGAATCTGAAGGGGGCAACAATCCCAAAACATTGACTTGTTTTGTTAAAAAAGGTTAAATTGGGGGGAACCTACCCCAGAAAATTTTGAAAATTTAGGTGTGAATTGATAGATTCGGAGCCATTTTGAGGTTAATTTGCAACGAAGATTTGAAGTAAATTATAAGCAATAGGCCCTAGTATCTATCTTGTAAAAAAAATTACGGGGTGGCTGAGGTGGAGTGAGGGGGGAGGGATCCTTGGCCTCCTCCGCTCCCGAAGTCCGTCCCTGAGATTGGTTATTTTCTTTGTCTTCATTCACCTTTTATAAAAAGTCTCCCGGTTACGGGGCTTTGGGGATTACACCTATGTAACAAAGGAACAGATGCACAACACTACACCCACCCAGCCGAAGTAACAGTGCACAAGAAGGCCTACCATGTAACTAAAGAAATTAAATAATAGGCCAATGGCTGCAGTTAATAATAGGCCTATTTGTTTCTCACGTATACACATTTCGGGGTATATATTTGGTTTTATGTAGTCTATACTTACTTACTTACTTAGCCTACTTGGTTACTTGGTTGGATGAACCCCTCAACCGTCAGATGGGACTGTCAAATTCGTCTTCAAACAGTTGACGGAGATAGCAGAGACAGCGTCTTCAGAGGTTCAGGCAGACTGTTCCATGCGGTCACCACTCTGTTGGAGATGAAATTCTTATCGACATCAGTTCTGGCATATTGGTTGGCTAATTTCATAGAGCGACCCCTTCTATTAGGATTTGGGAAGAAAGTGCCTGAATCAGTTTTATAGTACATGCTATTGTGTAAATACTTGTAACTCTCGCACAAATCTGTGTGCTGTCTCTGCTAAAATTTATTTTTAAATTGGGAATTTTTTAGTCATTTGTTCAGCATTTGTTTCTTTACCGTGGACCCCAAGGGAAATAGGCGGACTAATAAGCTTTCCTGGGTTATCCTGGTCCTAGTCATTTTTATTATTATTATCATACACACCACTTCATGTCATCCACTCATTATTACCTTTTTAGCCCAGAACTTGTGTGATGTATAGCAACCAATATATTTATATCTTTTAGTTGATTAGTATTATTTGCGACTGTGATACCATTATAATTTGCTGTACCAATATTTGATACTTGATATCTGGCATTATAATGTGCCTTATTTATTTATATCATGTTTACTTTATAATTTGCCTTATCATTATTTGTCATTTCATTTCTGTATTTATCATCCATTATGTATGACTTGCACCGAATAGAAATCAATCAATCAATCAATCAAGTCTCCTCTCTTGCAATGATTCTAAATCAACATTGTGGATGCATAAATTGAAACACCTCCGTTGATCTTTTTCTAGTAGGCCTAAATCTATATCTTTTTGAAGCCACGGGCTTCATACCGGAGACCCGTACTCTGAAACATAATGATAGTCTTGTACAAAGCAGAGATCTTGACAATGGTCATGCCAGTAAAGCATCTTTTAATCATACCAATTCGTTCATTAGCTTTGTTGACAATTGTAACAATGTGTTTGCTGGGAGTAAGATTATCAGTAATAATCACTTCCAAATCCTTTGTTCAGAGATCTGAGCAAGAATTTCGCCATCTAGGCTATATAAATAATTGATTTCATCTCTGATCTTCAGGACGACACATTTTGTAACGTTAAATCTTGGCCTATTTAGGAGCTATTGCTATATAATGCAGTAACTGGCACATGTGCGTCTTTTAATTTTTATATGCACAATTGGCCCCACAGTGGACGCAACCGTGCGAAATGACAAGTTGAAAAAATTCGAATTTGTCCAATTTAGTAGCGTTCGCTGTTTATGGGAGCCTTATCGGTACCGTAGAAGTTAATTATCATTTACTGGGTCATCTTCAACTTTGCGACATCAACACAGTTTTTGTTTTGTTTTGTTTTGTTTTTGAGGAACGGGGTGGGTTTTGTTTTTGTTTGTTTTGTTTTTGTTTTTGTTTTCTTTTGTTTTGTTTTGTTTTTTCTTTTTTGCTTTTGTTTTTGTTTTTTTGTTTTTTCTTTTTTTTTTTTTTTTTTGCTTTTGTTTTTTTTCCTTTCGTTTTTGTTGTGTTTTGTCTTGTTTTGTTTGTTTTTTTTCCAGGGTTTTTTTTGTAGGCCTATTTTGTTTTTTGTTTTTGTTTTTGCATTTTTTGTTTTTTGTTTTTTTTTTACCCGCTTACGTTTAGGTGCTAACCAGTTAAATTCATATTTATGCAAGATTGGTGTTAAAGATTCGGCGACATGTCCATGTGGCTTAGCCTCTGAAGATGTGTGGCATTACTTTTTTTCCTGTCCTTTATATACTGTCTTCCGTTCCAAATTACACACGGAAATAGCAAGATATGCACCTTTCACATTGCAAACAGTGTTATATCTGATTCTCCCATTTGTTCTCTTCCCGACAATTTCAAAATATTTGCAGCAGTCCATGAATATAGGCCTATAGCCAGCAGTGGACGCTTTAAGCGTACAGGTATTGGTTGACTCATACATTGTTTATATCTATGCAAGGTAGGGTTGTACCCTCCTCACAACAGGGCATGGTTATCATATCATTTATCTGGGTCATTGGTATGGAACACGACAATCCTGTTACAGTACATGGAGAACTGTAATGTTCTGTCTGTCTCGTCATAGTTTCGTCTTCTTGTTTACGTTAGGCCTACTTAGGCCTAGTATACTGTGTGTTTGGTTCCGTCCTGTTCTTGCGTCTTCCTTCTGCGAGAGAGATTCATATAGGGCCGAGCCCTCTTTCTCAATTGCGACATTGCTATCAAATGTACTTCAATGAGTTTGTTGCGAAATAAAAATATGTTTAAACCAAATTAGTTTCGTCATGTCTGGACCGAAATGATGTGACCAGGGACCTGCAAGTCCCTGATGTGAGCTACCGTCATTTGGCTGCGCGCAGTACCGCACTTTTTCCCGCGCTGAGGTCCTCAGTAGGGATGAAACCACCATTATATTTACTGTATATTCTCATATTAGCGTAAAGGCGTATAACTTGTGTTGCGTCACTTTTTAAAATAATGTATGCAGTTGGTGTTGTGCAGACACCTTTCATTGAAAACATTCAAAATAAAAAAGGCGAGTCTATAGATAGAATCAAAAGTTATACCAGTGTTCACCTGTCATAGCCAGGAAACACGTGCTCCGAGCACGGCTTGCCAGCATTACGTCACTGCGTATGAATATGTGGTTTGCCCTCTGTTTATAAAACTCATCATGGAAAAAATATCTATCAAACCATACAACACAAACAGGCTGATAAGCTCATGTAATAGTCTAGCTGAAACAGTGGGTTAATTACAGGTAAATGCCCCCCAAAGGTGTCAGCACACGACAACCAAGAACTATTTAGTGCGGTAACCTGCACCTGATTCATGATTGGCCGCAATGGTGTATCCATACCAGTAACAAGGAAGGGCGCTGCACGCAGTGGGGGCATCAACTTATTTTCGTGGCCGAGGTAATTTTATGGATTTTACAGAGTAAACGTAATCTTTGACTTGATGCCCGTCTTATCTAGCCTTCTTAGAAGTTGTTTCAGTGGCTCAAGTTCATACACGACTGCAGGCATACACATGGCATGAGGCAAGTTCCCTGACTTGTGAGCCATAACAGGGTGACAATGAAATGGGCACCACACCAACTGATGTCGTGATTTTATTGTTGATCTGACGCCACGTCAGGCAAGAGGTATCCGCAATATAAATTGTTACGGGGGATATGTGGGCATGGTATCACACCACACACCTTCCGTTTACTGATTGATAGTTTCGCAAAATCGAACAGAATCCCCACAACTTCGGGTTCTGCCAAAGGTAAAGGGTGAAAATGGGTAAAATTTGTACTTGGGTACGTGTACCCTGGATGAAACCACCATTATTATGTCTGTGTGCCAACACAGACATACTGTTTTTCTAGGAATTCTTTATTTCTTTCTTTCTTCTTTCTTTCTTTCTTTCTTTCTTTCTTTCTTTCTTTCTTTCTTTACCGGCAAATTTGTCCGACATTTCATTTGAAAAGTATTACACGTAGAAACTCCAAACTTGGCACAATTATACTTCTATGGATAAAGTCTGGCCTTTTTATAATGAGAGATCATGCTTTTCAAAATTATGCAAATGAGGGCTAATTAAAGTTTTAAATCTTCAATATCTTATATACTATAGTAGATGTGGTTCCGAGTGTATAGGAGTTCGATCATAGCAAGGTAAAGGTCATCTCAAATGTCAAGGTCATGTCGAGGTCAAAGGTCATGTCAAGGTCAAAGGTCAATTTTAAGCCAAAATGTTATTTTTCAGGTCAAGGTTCACTTCAGGTCGAGGTCATCTCAAGGTCAAAGGTCATTTCAAGGTCAAAGGCCACTTTTGATGGTGGCTTTCTTCTAGCCATAACTTGGTCAATTTTTATCCAATTTTCATCATGTTAGGCTCAAATTGTAGCTATTGTAACCTTGCACATTTTGAAACTTACATGTGACCTCTAAAGATCAAAGGTCAAGGTCATTTGGACCTTTGAAAGTTTCATCCAGTCAAAACTTGGCCAATTTCCATCCAATTCTAATCATGTTAGACTCAAATTGTAGGTATTGCAACACTGCACATTTTTATAAGAACATATAACCTCAAAAGGGCAAAGGTCAAAGTCATTTGGCCCTTTGAAAGTTTCATCTTGCCATAACTTGGTCAATTTTCATCTGATTTGGTTCATATTGCGCTTAAATTGTGGGTATTGTAACACTGTACATTTTTTGCAATTTACATGTGACCTGTAAAGGTCGAAGGTCAAGGTCATTTGGACTTGGAAATTTTTAACCAGCCATAAGCTTAATGGACGTGAAGTACCAAAGGACAAAAGTTGTAGCCCCTAATATTCACAACTTTTGAAGGCACACAGACAGATTTGCTTTGAAGCAAATCTTCTTTTCTAGTTTATATTGGAAGTGTGTGTGTCAACACACACTTTTCTGTTTTTCGTCGAGTTCTTTATTTCTTTCTTCTTTACCAGCAAATTTGTCCGACACCTTTCTCGGACACTATTACACCTAGAAACTCCAAACTTGGCATGATTGTACCTCCATACAAGGAGTTTGACCGTTTTATACAGAGGAATGAAGATGTGTAAAATTATGCAAATTAGTGGCATTTGAAATTTTAAAACTTGAACATCTTCAAAACTATTAAAGATAGAGTTGACGTAATATTAACTTCTACTAGGGGGTTATTGACCATTGCGCATGTAATGAATTTAAAGCAAAAGTTGTAGCCATTTAAATTATGCTAATAAGCAGCATTTGAAATTTTAAAACTTGAATATCTTCAAAACTAGTATAGGTAGAGATGTCATTTCAACTTTTACTAGGGGGTTGGTGACCATTGCGCATGTAATGAATCTAAAACAAAAGTTGCAGCCATTTAAATTATGCTAATTATCAGTATTCAAAATTTTCAATCTTTGAATATCTTTAACACTATAATAGATAGAGATGTAATTCCTACTTCTTGTAGGGGGTTGTTGACCTCTGCGCACCCAATGAATTACAAATAAAAGCTGTAGCAATTTAAATCATGCTAAATAGCACTATTAGAAATTTTAAATAACTTCAAAGCAATAAAAGATAGAGACCCCATTCCAACTTTTACCCCTGTGTTATAGAAAAATTGTACATTGCCATACCAATATGCTTTGAAGACACACACACTGATTTGCTATGCAGCAAATCATCTTTCCTAGTTACTGTATATTTTCATATTAGTATAAAGGCCTATAGCGTTTGTTGCATCATTCTTTAAAATAAAGGATGCAATTAGTGTTGTGCAGACACCTTTCATTGAAAACATGCAAGATAAAAAGGGCAAGTCTACAGATAGAATCTTAAGTTATTCCAGTGTTTACCTGTCATAGCCAGGAAACGTGCTCCCAGCTCGGCATGCCAGGATTATGTCACTGTATATATATCTGAATATGTGATTTGCCCTCTGTTTATAAAATTCATCATGGAAAAAATGTCTATCAAGCCAAACAACACAAACAGACTGATAACTTCATGCAGCAGTCTAGCAGAAACAATGGGCTAATTACAGGTAAATTACAACGCCATCTCATATTGAAATCAACGATACAAAAATTGAATTTCAGGAGGAATTAAGTAGTATTACTGGATATAACTATCGATGACAAACTTAGATTTGATAAACATGTCGCTATCTCTGTAAGAAAGCTGCTAGACAGCTAAATGTACTTTGTCGTTCAAGACATTTGTTAGATGAAAAGACCAGAATGATTATATATAAAACATACATTATTTCAAACTTTAACTATTGTCCTCTGGTGTGGCATTTCTGTGGAGCCACTAATAAAAACAAAATGGAAAGTATCCAAAAAACGGCATTAAAATTTGTTTTGGGAACTTCTACAGATGTATCCTATAGTGACTTACTGTCAAAAGCTGAGATGTCATCTTTAACTACATATAGACTACGTGCTTTGTCACAACTGGTTTTTATGTCTGTTAACAAGATCGGGCCAGAGTATCTTCATAATATTTTTAAACCAAAGCTGCAGGCTATAAATGTAAGAAATAAAAATACTATGGCTATCCCTAAGTTTCGAACAATAACATTTGGAAAACATAGTCTGTGCTACTTGGGGGCAAAAATTTGGAATAGCCTACCACATCATTTTAGAAAACAGATGAATTTTAAAGATTTCAAACTATTACTTAACTGCTGGGATGGCTCAGAGTGCAGTTGCAACTTTTGTTCAAGGACATAATTTTGACAATATTCTTGCAAGTTGATAGAAACTTTTTTTTTCTTTTTTTTTTTTCTTTTTTTCCGTATAATTTTATCTTGAGTCATCATACTGTGATAATACATGTACTTGCCTTTGACATTCATGTCTTCATTTGAGCATATTATATCTACATGTACATATGTACCATGATTAATTTTATTACTGGAATGTGTATCTGTTTAATTTTTTGCCGTGGAGCATGATTTTACATTTTATACATGGAGTGTCGGCAAAGAGCCTCAGTTGCTCATGTTGTTCATTGTGTAAATCTGGCAGAAAATAAAGCTTATCTTTATCTTATCTTATCATAAATGGCTCCCCAAGGTGTGAGCATCAGACAACCAAGAACTATTTAGTGCGGTAACCTGCACCTGATTGGCCGCAGTGGTGTATTCATACCATCTTTATACAAATGACAATGAATATTCATGTAATCATGTATATGCAACACTGCCCCATATAGTAGTAATTCTGTGAAAATAAAATTCAGCTATCTGGTATACATTTAGAAATATAACACTTTTTCTATGCACTATCACATTAGATTCCCAATGCAATTTTAGGTGTTTTGATCTGACCCTGCCAATCACTAATAATCATCATTTTTAGCTCAGCTGACTTGTCAGTCAGCTGAGCTTATCTTATGGTCCTCCGTCTGTCGTCCGTCCGTCCGTCAACAATTTACATTTTCGACTTCTTCTCCGAAACCGTCAGCCAGATCCACTTCAAACTTGGTGGGGATGTGCCTTGGGTAGGTGTCTACCAAGTTTGTTCAAATGGTCATGGTCCATTGATATTTGGATTTTTAATGAATTTTTTTGTTCTTTTTTGGGCAAATCTTAAAAAATCTTCTTCTCTGAAACCGCCCACCCAATTACTTTGATATCACACAGAAACACTCCCTGGGACACCTTGTTCTTAATTTGTACACCAGGTAGCGCTGCAATTTTTTTCTAATTTTTTATGAATTTTTATGTGTTTTAGCCATTTTCGACTTCTTCTCCAGAACTGTTACTCAGATTAAGCTGAAACGTGGTAGATATGTTCCTTGTAGAAGGGTCAAACAAAGTTGTTCACTATGTGGGAATGCTGCAGATTCCTGATTTTTAACGATTTTTTCAATTCGGGTACTTATCGGTCAATGCCGCTTTCCTATTGATTACTATATGGAAGTCAATGAGCATTCTAATGCTAATTCACATTTTCGACTTCTCCAAAACCGTCATCCAGATTAACTTCAAACTTGGTGGGGATGTACCTTGTGTGGGTGTCTACCAGGTTTGTTCAAATGGTTGTGCTCCAGTGATATTTGGATTTTTAATGAATTTTTTTGTTCTTTTTTTGGACAAATCTTAAAAAATCTTTTTTCTCTGAAAGCGCTTACTCAATCGCTCTGATATCACACGGAAAGACACCTAGGGACTCCGTGTTCTTAATTTGTTGACCAGGACGGCGCTGCAATTTTTTACTATTTTTTTTATGATTTTTTGTGTGTTCTAGCTATTTTCGACTTCTTGTCCAGAACCGTTACTCAGATTAAGCTGAAACGTGGTGGATATATTCCTTGTTGAAGGGTCAAACAAATTTGTTCACTATGTGAGAATGCTGCAGATTCCTGATTGTTAACGACTTTTTCAATTTGGGTACTGATCGGTCAATGCAGCTTTCCTATTGATTACTATGGAAGTCAATGAGCATTCTAATGCTAATTCACATTTTCGACTTCTTCTCCAAAACCGTCATCCAGATTAACTTCAAACTTGGTGGGGATGTACCTTGGGTGAGTGTCTACCAAGTTTGTTCCCATGGTCATGTTCCAATGAATTCTGGGTTTTTTTTCTGATTTTTTTTTCAAAAATCTTTACAAAAGTTTTAATATGGGAATTTCTTGTAATGGTTATAACTAAAATACTTTTGGCCAGATTTACGTCAAACTTGGTGGGGATGTGCCTTGGGTGGAGCTCTACCAAGTTTGTTCAGATGGTTACGCTCTATTGATTTTTGGAATTTTTATTATTTTTTTTGGGGGGGGGGGGCAAACCTTAAAAACTCTTCACCTCTGAAACTGCTCACCCAGTTGTTTTGATATCGTTCATAGACACTCCCAGGGATGCATAGTTCCCAATTTGTTCACCAGGTGGCACTGCAATTTTTTCTGGGTTTTTTTTTTATGAATTTTTTATATGGTTTTGTTATTTTTCACTTGTTCTCAGAACCGTCACTCAGATTAAAAGGAAATGTGATGGATATGTTCTTGTGGAAGGGTCAAGCAAAGTGTTTACTAGGTGGCATTGCTTTAGATTCCTGATTTTTAAGTATTTTCCATTCGGGTACTTGGAAAATAATATCTTCTTATTCGGTAAATTTATTGAAAATTGTTGGAGTCGAAGGTCAGAAACTCTTTATAAACCAAATTGATGTGTATACATTTTTGTATACGATATTATCCCTGTTTTGATATTGTGTTGCACATATTGATTATTTATATTCTTTAAAACTGACTTATAAGCCCAAAGGGCTGGGTACTTTAAAATATTCTTTATAATAATACACAAATGATTGTGACTATGTATAGTACAAGTCAGTATAATAAAGATATATACATACATATACTTATCGATCAATGCAGCTTTCCTATTGATTACTATGTAAGTCAATGGGCATTCTAGTGCTAATTCACTGGGCAACTGACACAAAATTTACTGTTTACTTGATAACTTGAGATCTGTTTTGAGTTAGTACTGTGATGCTGCACATGTTAATGTTTTTGTATTGAAGGTCATGCTCAGACAGTACATGAATGACTTTGACCTCTTTTCTGGGGTCACAGTGCAACATACATGAATTTTACTCTTCATTATAACTTGAGAACTACTTGAACCTTGATGTTGCACATGTTAATGTTCTTGTATAAAGGTCACACTTACTCAGAACATGGATGACCTTGATCCTTTCCCAAGTTCCTAGAGCTGCAAGTGTGATGAATGTCAAGACAGCTGAGCATGGGCTGTTCACACAGCCCTCTTGTTTCTGCAAACATTTGATTTCACCTCAATTTTTTTCACTTGGGTCACATTATTATCATCTTTTTGTAAGAAAATGATATAGCTTGCCAGAAAAAAATTGGTTGGGGGGGGGGGTTATTATTTACCAGAGGGGGTCACAAAAATTTTTCTACCCAAGTATGGTGGGGCCACAAAATTACACATGCTCCTAATAGGGGGTGTCATCAAATTGTGAATCCGTTTATAACAGAGTCATACAACAATAACCAGTATAAGGCTGGGGGGGGGGGGGGGGAGCGAGCTCAATGGGGGATCACGAAATTCTGCCGACTTGCTTGGGGGGGGGGGCAATTCTTGTTGTTTTTTCGCGGGGGGCGGGGCACAAAAACTATGATGATAGGCCATCCCAATATCCCAAGCCCCCCCCCCCCGTAAATAATGACTGCCCCCTTAGTGAAGCTACATTGACCTTTATACCAACCCTCCCCGAAAATGATGGCTGCAAGGTGGTACATACTGCCTCACTGCTTCTCTTATAAAATTTTAAGTATTGATGATACACACTTGTTTTTTAGTATACACACGTCAGCCTAATTGCCATCATCAAGTAGTTACAAGACCCTCATGTTCACTCTGTAATCTTTCCTAGTTTTCATCTTCAAAAATCATGTAGTTGGGGCTTTTTCAGTTGTGTTTAAATATGCAGGGATTAAAGTCAAATGTCAACATATTTTCCTTTTGAAATCATTCATCCCCATTTAACTTTCTTTTAAAATGGATACTTTAACCTGAATATAAATTTAAAAGTCACTCTTTTTCATTTTTTTTTCGCAAAATATGCAAATCGCAATGTTGTTTTGGTTAATACATGAAAATCCAGCAGTGTACCCTATGGTAAACCATTGACACAATTTGATTGTTGTATTTTACATAAACAAATAGAGATAGCCATACAAAATGGTTTGGTATGACAAATATGAGTGATAAATTAACATTTAGAGCAAAAAAAATCACATGAAGGGGAAATTTTGTTAATTCATCTGTCAGCATCTGTAGGGGGCGCAAGGTCTGACCCACATATTGTTATCTTACATTTCAGGGATGAAACCACCGTTATATTTACTGTATATTTGCATAATGGCATACAACTTTTGTTGCGTCTGTTTTTCAAATAAAGGATGCAGTTGGTGTTGTGCAGACACCTTTCATTGAAAACATGCAAGATAAAAAGGGTGAGTCTATAGATAAAATCAAAGGTTATTCCATTGCTTACCTGTCATAGCCAGGAAACACATGCTCCAGGATTACGTCACTGTGTATGAATATGTGATTTGCCCTCTGTTTATAAAATTCATCATGGAAAAAATATCTATCAAGCCAAGCAACACAAACTGGCCGATAACTTACTGTAATAGTCTAGCTGAACCAGTGGGCTAATTACAGTTTACAAGTAAATGACTCCCAAAGGTGTGAGCACATGACAACCCAGAACTATCTACAGTAAAACCCTCGTATGTGGGCACCTCTCCATAGTGGGCACCTCCTTACAGTGGCCACTTTTCTTCAGTCCCGTTTCATTTTTCTTATTGACTACATTATAAAGCCACCTCTCTGAAGTGGGCACTTCCTAATCTGGGCATTGGGCACCCTAAACAGGTACCACAATCTGTTAGAGTGGGCACTATTATTTTGTTCAATAAGTATTTTACTTGGTAAAATGTTATTTCTGGCATCAGGACGTGCAACCTTTAACTTTGAATTCCTCCGTGTCATTTTTATGCCCCCCTTCAAAGGTGGGGCATATAGTGTTGCACATGTCGGTCGGACTGTCGGTCGGTAGACTGTGGTTTCCGCACAATAACTCAAGTAGTTTTTGAGCAAGGACTTTGATACTGTATAGGTGTATTATTCTAGTCAAAAGCTAGGCGAAGATCGAAGATGGGTGACTTTGACCTAATTTCTAAGGTCACAGTGGTACATGAGTTAACTTTGGTTTCCACACAATAACTGAAGAGGTTTTGAAGCTAGGACTTTTATATTGCACAGGGTTATAGTCCATATTTGGGGCAAGGCGAAGTTTGAAGATTGATGACCTTGACCTCATTTTAAAGGTCACAGAGCCACTTTACTGAATATGGTTTCATGCTTTTTGCATGATAACTTATATCTTTGAGCTAGAACTTTTATATTGCACAGCTTTATGGTTCTCTGTAAGGGCTAGGTTGATTTTGAAGATGGGTGACCATGACCCAGTTTTCAGGGTCACAGAGAGATTGTAGAATTCCTGTGGTTTCCGCACAATAACTCAAGAAATTTTTGAGCTAGGACTTTGATACTGTACAGGTGTATTATTCTAATCAAAAGCTAGGCGAAGTGTGAAGATGAGTGACCTTGACCTAATTTCTAAGGTCACAGTGGTACCTGAGTCAACTTTGGTTTCCGCACAATAACTGAAGAGGTTTTTAAGCTAGGGCTTTTATATTGTACAGGATAATAGTCCATATTTGGGGCTAGGCGAAGTTTGAAGATTGATGACCTTGACCTCATTTTAAAGGTCACAGAGCTACTTTACTGAATATGATTTCATGCTTTCTGCATGATAACTTATACCTTTGAGCTAGAACTTTTATATTGCACAGCTTTATGGTTCTCTGTAAGGGCTAGATTGATTTTGAAGATGGGTGACCTTGACCCAGTTTTCAGGGTCACAGAGAGATTGTAGAATTCCTGTGGTTTCTGCACAAAAACTCAAGAAGTTTTTGAGCTAGGACTTTGATATTGTACAGGTGTATCATTGTAATCAAAAGCTAGGCGAAGTTTGAAATTGGGTGACCTTGACCTAATTTTCAAGGTCACAGTGGTACCTGAGTTAACTTTGGTTTCTGCACAATAACTGAAGAGGTTTTTCACGCTAGGACTTTTATATTGCACAGGATTATAGTCCATATTAAGGGCTAGGCGAAGTTTGAAGATTGATTAAGATCTCATTTTAAAGGTCACAGAGCCATTTTACTGAATATGGTTTCATGCTTCCTGTGGTTTCTGCACAATAACGCCAGAAGTTTTTAAGTTAGGACTGGGATACTTTACAGGTCTATAGTTCTTTTGCTAAGGGCTAGAAGAAGCTTAAAGTTTGGTGACCTTGATTTAATTTCCAAGGTCACGTTGGTACCTGAGTTAACTTTGGTTTCCACACGATAACTGAAGAGGTTTTTAAACTAGGACTTTTATATTCCACTGGGTAATTGTCCGTATTCAGGTCTAGGTCAAGTTTGAAGATGGGTGACCTTGACCTATTTTCAAAGGTCACAGAGCCATTTGGTTGAATACTGTTTCTGCATGATAACTTGCATTTTAGAGGTAGCACTTTTATATTGCACAGCTTTATGGTTGCCTATAAGGGCTAGTTTGGGTTTGTAGATGGGTGACCTTGACCCAGTTTTGAGGGTCACACACAGACAGTAGACTTCCTTTTTTGTTTTTTGCACAATAACTGAAGATGGTCAAGTGAAAATGAGTGACCTTGCCATAATTTCCACGGTCATAAAGCCACTTTGCTGAATATGGTTTCTACATGATGACTAATTTTTCAGCTATAGCTTTTATATTGCCCAGGTTTTTAGTGGTTTTTTAAGGGCTAGGTTAAAGTATAAAGATATGTGACATTGATGTATGATCAACCTTCACTAATTTTGTAAGGTCATGAGTGCCCCTTCTACCACCATCAATAGGGTAGCGAGGGCAAGGGTAATGAGGGAGGGGGGCATCTATGTTTTACAAACATAGCTTGTTCTATCAGTGCTCAACACCTAATATAATCCCCCTATCATAACAGAGTACAGTACATGTACAGGCCAGCATCAACAAAGCATCAAAGCATCACAGTTGTTTTAGTCTACAATGAATTTTGACAGCTTTGTGAATTAACCATAACTTTATAGTATCAAAGTGGAGAAAACAGTTGACTCTGCTGGAAAGCAGGCAAGCTGGTGTGTAAATCAGGGTTAGCTCAGTGATTTGTTCAACCTTGCAGTTTGATACTGTGATGTGCCTGCTGGTAATCATTGACGTTGTTCTTCAGAAGTAGTCTATTTACTTTATTTTTCTATATAGTACAGTAAAACCTCCACTACCGAACACCTCCGACTAGTGAACGCCTCTCACTTCTGAACACTTTTTTTTTTCAGTCCCAAATGTTCACGTTATTTAATAGGCACCTGGGTGTTCATAACCTCTCACTGCCGAACACCCCTCACTTCTGAACACCGAACACCTTTTTTCAGTCCCAAAGCCACAAATGAACCTCCCACTATCAAACATGTGCTTTCTCCGTGAGCCATAACCAGGCCCAAGGTCAGTTGCTGGTTTGTCACTAAAGATAAAAGCTGACACATTGCATGCTGGGCCAACACAGGAAGGCTGATAAGACATGCCTTTATTATGCTCTGCTTCCCACCCTGTCTCTACAGTTGGCTGAATCTTCCAAAATTGTCCAGCTTGACCAGATTTCATGACCGATTTTAACCCCTTTGCCGACTTACGCCAGAATTAATTTGAACTGTTCTGAACTGAATCATTATGGGCAACTTACTGGTATAAAATGAATCTTAATCAATCAGGTTTTCGAATTATATAAACTTGATTAAACAGGAAGGCACATTACTTGCTAAATGTGATCTTATTCCCTTCAAGATGTGGAATTTCTTGCAAAACTGGTCATAGTGGCATGCAGCAAACACCGTTCATCAGCTCTTCTCAGAAGCAAACCATCAATAGTCATTGCGCATGCCTCAATAGAGAAGTTGAATGTCTTCTACCTCCAAGAGTGAAGAGCTGGCGGTTCCAATAGAATGACCCCAGTATGCATTCATTGTAGGCCGCCTGCACACATTGCCAGGCCCAGGGTGTGTCAGTGTCAGGGCTCAACACACATGGTCAAGCAGTCAGTTCACAAACAGGGAGAACTTACACAGTCCCCAAAGGAGGATGCTGCGAAAGCTCAAATCTAGTTAACCTTCTAACATGCAACACATGTAAGATGACAATATGTGGGCCAGACCTTGCGCCCCCGATGGGACAGATTGTGAGAACATTAACGTTACATCAGTAATGGTGACACTTCACAACCTTTGGGCAGACATTTTGCCTTCAGTGACCATAGGAAGCTGAATCTCAGAGTCCAAATATTAGAGTACATCCCAACTCCTCCCCACTTAGAAGTCTTTAGATTACTGCGACTAGACCGGGAAAAACACTGGATGCACCAACGACACTATTTAACCTTTTGGTCTCAATATCATGGGGGAAATGAGCTCAATCGCTCAGTCTTATGCTAATTTTTTTGCTATCAGATCTCCCCTGCCTATTATATTTTAGTACACTCTAATTGCCACACAATGGCAATCATGTGGAAACACTGGAATCCACTTCTGGAAATGTGTCTTCACACATTCCCAAGCCCCTATTCAGGGCTTCAACTGTACAAGATCATCACAGTGACCATTCAAGCCAAAATCAAAGTTTGAACCCACTGACCTTAGTGGGATCAAGGTGTCTTTTCAACCAATGAAAACCCAGCAGATTCAAAAATCTTTTGAATCAAATCCCATCGTGGAAACCAACTCTCTCATGCACTAAGAATCTGAACCTACGCTATTACAATTCACGTGCCTACGTAGCAATGTGTTACCCCACAGTATATATATAGGCTACTCAAAGTGTTCCCAACAGTTCCTAGTGAGTTGCAGGTTGCAACGAAACTATTCGAACTTTTTGCATTAGGCACAACAGCCACTTGCCCTATAATAGTCATAGTTTTTTACGCACTTGCCAAGGAATGGAAAAGATAGAAAAGAAACCTAGTGCCCATTGTACACTGCCTTAACGTTGTCACACAGATCATATACTGTTGTGCTTGGAAGTATCCCATGTACATTGTCGTACCGATAATACACTGTAATACTGAACAAGAAAAGATGATTTGCTGCATAGCAAATCAGCGTGTGTATCTTCAAAGCTTATTGGTGTGAAAATGCACAATTGGTATTTCAGTTCTACAGTGTATTATCTGTACGACAATGAACAATGGGTACTTCAAGTATAACAGTGTATGATCTGTATGACTGTAGAATGGGCACCTCACCACTAAGTGATGATCTGCACAACAATGTTATGACAGTATACAATGGGTACTTCAGTACTGCAGTGTATGTAACTATTATATTTTTTATGACAGAGTGAATCTTCCGACTATTGCAATTGTAATTTCTCTCACCAGGTGTCACCACCTATCAGCTGAACAAATCTGCCTGGTGTGCATACTTTTGAAGATATTCAAGATTTGAAATTTCAAATGCCCTTGATTTGCATAATTTAAATTTGTTGAGCCTTCGTTACCAATTCATCAGCTGCATACAAGTCCATGACATGGGAGTAGAAGTTGGAAGATTTCGAGATTTAAAATTTCCAATGGTGCTTCTTACCATAATTTAAATTGCTCCAACTTTTATTTTTAGCAATGAGAAGACTAGGCAAGTGTTGACAAGGCCAAAGAAAATAAATAGTGTGTTTGAGGTTACATGCCAAAAATAAATACGGTGGGTAGGTAGGCTTTTTTTTTTTTTTTTTTTTTAATTTTTGCTCTGAAAACAGAAGAAAAGTGACTTAAAATGGATAAATTGTGCATTTCATGAAGAAAATCTGCCTAGATTTTTTTTTTTTTTTGAAAACCAATAAAAAGTTTTAGGGTGGGGGGTTTGGGCAAGGGTCGGTAGGGAAACCCCAAACACAGACTTTTTTTTTTTTGCCTAAGAACAGATACACGGTGTGCCAAATAAGCCTGATGCGTTTCGTTCTTCACGGGACTCATCAGAAAAAAAAAACTTTTATTTTCAGTTGTTTAGGTGCACAATGGTCAACAACTGTTTGAATTTTTAAATCTTGAGTATCTTCAAAAGTATAAGTGATAGAGGTGTCATTCAAACTTCTACTAGAGGGTTATTGACGATTGCGCACTTAATGAATTTAAAACAAAAGTTGTAGTAATTTAGATTATGCTAATTAGCAGCATTTCAAATTTTAAATCTTGAATATCTTCAAAACTATTGTAGATGGAGATTTCATTTCAACTTCTACTAGGGGGTTATCGACCATTTTTGCATGTAATTAATCTAAAAGAAAAAATTGTGGCAATTTAAATTAAATGCAATTTTTTGAATCTTTTTTTTTTCCAAATTGAAATCAGCAGAAATTGAAAATATATATCTATGTCCACCAACCGAATTCAATGGTGAGTCCTGAAATAGCATAATTTTTGTGTTGGTCCTGACAGGTTGTTCAATTTCGTTCTCAAAATTGCTCCAAAATTCACGGAAGGGGTAGTCAGGAAGGAAAAAAAAACCCTGGGATTAGTTCCTGGATATTTTTTTTTTTTTCTTTTTTGATGTCTTTTGAGTTTAATGTGATGGGGCAATTCATTTGTTTGTGAGGCCAGATACAAATTGCATAGGTTGTACAAAAAACAGTTCCAAGAAAATTGCATTGAAAGAAAATGTTGCCAAGTCTTATGCATTTATGGCTGTAATATGACACATACTCACTTCTTATGTCCTGTGTTTTTATTATTGTATCATGAAATAAACTTGTAGCTTTACCCCTGTGATGTCATTGGAAACAAAGCATATTTTGTGGCTTAAAACTTGACTTTTTATAACTTGGGAACATCAAACGTAACCACACTTAGCTTGTTTGGGTGTGGGTTCATGTGCGGCTTTCCATATTTGGGGCCCAGTAAGTGGATTGTGCTAATTTTTTTCACATCAATAAAGAATTTCAAAGTAGTCAGAAGAATGGTAGTGATGAGTCTGTGGTGGCCCTTTTTCTCCATGGCTAATGCTTTCCTGTTCCCTATGAGTGACCCTTGTCAGTGGCTCACCTGGTTTCCAGGGGTCATGGACTAATGACTGTGCAAACAATGTCATGGTTCATTATCATGCCCATGCAAACAAAGCCCATGCGGTCAGCGATGCAGAAACTTTTTAGTGTAAACAAAAGTTTGGAGCTGAATTTTTTCATATAAATTTTTTGTTCACAAGTCTGAGTTTTTGGGAGCATGTAGTTTAAGTATCAAACTATCCCAAAATATTGAAAAGTGATTAGAGGTTATCCAAAGGTGCTGGCTTCAGATCTTCCACCTTAAAGCCTTTCTGTATCGATACCACTATCAGTCACCTCAAATTCTGCGTTAGCGCTAAGCATTAGCTAGTTGGCCACTGGCTAAAAAAGTTGTCAGCTGGCTAATCGTTTTGGTCATCAAGTTAGCCAAACTGGCTAAAGCATGTTCCACATATAAATTAAGATTGTACACATGTAAAATGTGGCTACAAGTTCACAATTTATCGGAAAATGGGCATTATACCTCAATCTGGTTGTTTGTGGCAAATAAAATATTCTTGATTTTGTACCAAAAAATGGCTCATGCAAAAAAATTCTTAGAGCTAGCCCCAAGTAGTGTCTCCAAAATTAGTCTTGCTAATATGTTTTCAGATAAGTTACCCAGACTGGCGAAAACTATAAATTTTCCAGCACCAGCCCAGGTAATGTGGTAGCCACATTATGAATTTTCACACACTGACCTGAAAAGTTGAAGCAATGAGCATGCAAAGTTTTGCATGCTTGATTTCAAAGGACCATAACCAAATTTTCAGACAAACGTAAGGTTATTTGTATATTCCAGGTGCCATTATTTTGCATGTAGCCTGCTGCAATGGAATGGTGACAAGCATGATACCATGAAAATAGACTATCCCTCATGTCAATGTACAGTAACAACCAAATCTTGGTCCTCTGTCAAGGCACCATGATAGTGGTACCACCTGCAATTCATTTTCGACAGTTGCCATGGTAAAATACAAGTTGTTAAATTTAGCTCAGCCATATGGAGCAGGCCTTTCAGTTGGCAACTGCAAGACTAAACCCAGCATCTACTATCTAGTTTGGGTTTTCTTCTAGGTCTGCTGACCGTGGGTTGCAGAGGTTAAAAATGGGCCTAATTAAACTTGAGGGGACCAGAGCCCTTATAGAACTAATAGTGGTTCAGTGTACATGAAAATTCAGGATGTATTTACTATTTTAAGTAATCATTAGCAACACATATCACTTGTCTGAGATGACTTCTGACTGCTTGTTACATGTAAATTAAGCATCAGCGTTTCTGCCGATGATCCAAGATGACTGCCGCAAGTGCTATTGGGGATCGTGTCATATAATTTTAAATGTGATCTTGAATAATGAAAATATTGCTTACCCATTTTGAAGAAAGAATGAACTTATAGATCTGCTAACCCCAAGCATTGCAAAAGTGCAGGTCCCTACAGTCAACTGTTTAGAGTCAAAAGGATATATGCACAAGAGATCACGATTTCAAGCATCTTTCAGTGAGGATCCTTGACTTCTATGCAGCTAGAGACTACCCTTCTCAGCTACTAAAGGGCGCTTATGAGAAAGTGCCAGCTCTGGATGGACAAACACAATGGTCTCTGCAGGTTTTCACAAGGGCAGGGCAGTTTGATCTGAAAAGGGTAAATTGTCAACGTGGGTGGGGATCACATAGGGCGCTTCAAAAGTAAGGTTCTGGATAAAATAGCGTATCTTTCACGCAAAACTGAACAAAGAGTTGATAACTGTCTCTAAATTGTGATGAAAATACTGTTTTTGATATGGTTTGTTTGAATTCAGCTAACACTGAAGATTTTTAGTCAAAATTGAAGAAATATGCCATAAACCATCAAAGCATCTTGTATAAATCACAGAAAAAGGCAGGAAGCAAAATAAAAAGGCAGTGAGCAAAGAAAAAGGGCAGGGTAAATCTCCCTTCTATTTTAAGCTGCAGAGACCACTGCAACATGAACAAAACAAACTTAATAATCACCAGGTATCCCCCTACGGTGCCCCCATTAAAGAAAAAAGAATAAAGGACAATTGGGGCACACTTGAAGCCTTGAAATATTGTCCAACCTTTAGAAACAAAGAGGTAATTTTAGGTCACCGCAGACAGACCAACCTCAAGGATCTGCTAGTGAAATCACGCGTCAGCTATCCTCCCACCCACATGACACCCCAAATCACAGGGGTGATAGAGCGAAACCCATGTGACACAAACCAGTGCAGGTACTGCTCCAAAATAGATACAACAGGCTCAGTAAAAAGCACCCACACAGGACGTAATTACAGCACACCACCTGGTGGCACCTGTAAACATAACAATCTGGTATATCTGCTCACATGCCAAACATGCAACAAACAGTATTTTGGTCAAACTTCACGCCGGCTGATGGATAGACTCAGAGAACACTTTTATTACATAAGTAAGAGTGATAGGTTACAACCCCTTGGCAGACACTTTGCTAGGGCAGACCATAAGGTTCCCAACCTCAAGGTACAGATTCTGGAACATATTAATACACCACCAAAGCTAAAAAAAAAAAAAATCTGAAGCATTCAGGCTCAAGAGAGAGTTTTTCTGGATCCATCAACTTTGCACTATGGAGCCTTTTGGTCTCAATGTCTGATGTCATGGGGAAATAAGCATACTTGCCAAGTATTATGCTAAATTTTTATCTTCTATGATTATTTTCCTTATGGCCTTCCTCATTGTAAGCACAAGCTTATAATTGATGGTCTGTTGTAGAAACTTACTCCTGGCTACACTATATTACAATAGAGGGGACCCCAACCTGGGATCCCTTGCTTGCATCACAATACTCCAAATTTAGACATGCAGGCAAGTTTGCTTGTTTACATTCCTTGGAAACTGCAAGATCACTGGAACTACCCAGCGATAGTGCATCAGCACTTGTGACGTCACAAGTACAACATGGAAGACTCGTGCCAATTTGGACACTGCTTTCCACACCACGTCACTGGACGGGTGGACCGATTCTCAAATGAAGCCAACTGAACAATCAGCTTTGGCGTAGGCCTATTAACGTTAGCAACGTCAATTGTTGACACCGCCTATATAAACACCAGGTAGTCTCGATAGTCCCACAGTCCCTGATGATGCCTTACTAGAGGCGAAACCTGTCGGACTAACTGTGTTGTTCGCTGTCAGGCCCTTGCCTGGTTTTATTCATAAAGTTCAATGAGGCCTAAAAATGCCACCACTCATGTTGTGTCCATCCATGAGTCTGTCGCTAAACTGCTGCTTGGGAGCATGATACAGTCAACAGTTTTCATGTTAGCCTCATATGACATTCAGGACTTATCGAGTGTATGAAAATCTAGGTCAAGTTCAATATTGGTGGCACCACCTGTACTGGTATTTTGTAATTTTTGGGCCAAAATAAAATTTTGATTATGCTGTTTTGCCAAAAGTTTTTGATAAATCAGCTTGAAACTTGGTGGGAATGTCAATCAGGCAAAAAGACGAAAACACGCCAAAGTTTGGTGGTGCCACCCACAGTATTATGGAAGATACTGATTAAAACATGTTAAATTATGTTTAGAAAGGATGTGGTTAATGATAACAAATGTATATTATTTGTTTATGATGTATAATATGGATGACTTAGACACGTACTTTCTCAAAGACCTGGATTGAATACATTTCAGGAAATGATTTTGACCCCCAGCCCATATAGACCCGGGGTCATTCTATCCCCTACGTCAGTGTGTTAATCCGTATGTGTGTGTCTCTTCTTGCGCACGATTTCAGAAGAGCTAGGTAAGGTGGGATCATGAAACTTTTTAGTTGATCATCCTTTTTCGGGTTATGTCAAGTTAGAAGGACAATAATCTTGACCCAATTTTAAGGTCATCAAGGTCAATTCTCTATTGAGAAGGTCACGAGAGGGATTTATAAGGGCAGAGCCTGTTTCCCGGTCGCTTTTTTGAATAAAAATATGTTTAAACCAATTCTCTATTAATTTCTTGCATGCAATATTAGGAGAACCAGAATTGGTAGGATCATGAAACATTTACAGATGATCACCCTTCTAAGGATCTTCATCAGGTTTGAAGAACAGTGACCTTGACGTAATTTGAAGGTCACCAGTGGCAATTTTTCTCTTTAATAAATGTCTTGTACATGAGATTTCAAGAACTGGATAAGATAGGATCATAAGACTTTTACAATCACCTTTGTAATAGTCATGATAGTCTAGCTCAGGTTTGAAGGACAGTGACTTTGACCTGATTTCAAGGTCACCAGGGTCAATCCATTTGAACACAAGTATGTCAAAAGTATGTGGGCAGTCAAGGGGTTTTATGTTTTGTTATGGTTATAATGTCTGATGATGTGTGGAGTTACGGTGGCACCACTGGTGGTATTAATAGAACTAGCATCATGAGTATTAAACACTATCTTCATTATTTTGATATACAAATTGAGATCAAATTTCTAAATGTACTCTATATACTCATCAGGCCAGTTATCAGTATTTTTGTAAACTTTTGGGTGACCTTGACATTTTTCAAGGTTATCAATGACTTGGTTAAGGACACTACATTTTGCATGTTGGGAAAAAAGAAGGCTAAAAATACCAACTGTACCACAAATGTGTGTCCTGTATGTAAAAGTTCAATATTGCATAATATGGGTAACCTTAACCTACTTTCTGAAAGTCATAAGGTAAATGATGCCAAATGTACCACAGATGTGTACCATGTGGAAGTTTGATGTTGCATAATATGGATGACCTTGACTAATTTCCCCAGGTCATAGAGCAAATGCATTTCAGGAAAATTTTTTTTTTTTTTTTTTTTTTTTTTGATGATCGTCAGCATAGCATTAGGCCCATGGGCCTCTTGTTTTTATTTTATCTTTTCAGATATTACCGGGTATGGTGAACTTTGTACTATGGGTGGATTGCTGCAGAATTTGTCAGTTGGATGGTAATAATGGTAATGTAATGTATGTTCACCATGCAAGTGTTGGTATATCTTTCCCGACACAACTCTGTCAGGGTTGCTACGGAATCTGGGGTACTATGCCTGTGGACCCCAAACCTTAATAATGTTCACTGGCACTGTGCAATGTTTAGCCAAGCTGACGTATATAGGTATGATGTAAGTCAGCATAGCATATAACATAGGCTGTCAAATTTTGTGTTTTAGTGTTATACAGGAATAAAATGTGTAAAAGAAATGGTATGAATATTTTTGCAGACTGGACAGGATGAGCAGAGAAAGCCACCACATTGTGGCCTATGGGCAAGAACTACTGAAAGCCATTCAAGATGGGAATTTGAAGGCTGTGAAGAGGTGTCTTAAGAAAGGAGCAAATCCGAACTATATTCTGGAAGACAAGCGGGCTCTGAATCTGGCTGTAGCAAGCGAGCGTGAGGAAATTGTGAAGCATTTGCTCAACGTTGGAGCTGACCCTAATGCTTCTTCACGCACGGGGATGTTCAAAAGTGATGAGGCTATTTCCGGTGAATTGGGGGTGTTCAGGACATATCCGTTGCATCAGTGCACTGGTATACGTAATGCCCAACAAAGGATTGCCTGGCTACTGGTTGAAGCAGGAGCAAAGTTGAATCGATGTGACGGGCAAGGTGAAACGGCACTGCACAAGGCTGTGTATCATGGCAACAAACCGTTTGCCAAATTCCTGGTAGAATGCGGTGCGGATCCAAATATTATGAACAAAAAGTGTTGTACACCACTTCATCACAGTATCACGGACCCAAAAATGATGGAGATTCTGCTGCATCACAAGAACCTCTGCATCGATAAAGGGGAACAGAGTGCACTAGCACTAAGTGTGGAGAGAGACAATCTCTCAGCAGTGAAACTTCTACTGCAACATGGAGCTGACCCAAATAGTGAAGGCACAGATGGTAGAACGCCATTAATTGTTGCTTGTAGGAGGTATAGGTGTGACCTTCAGATGATGGAGACTCTTGTCAAAGGGGGTGGGGATGTCACAAAGTCAGATTACTGTGGTCGGAACTGCCTTCATTATCTTGTGGTTAATCGTCCAAACATTGAAGTCTTGAAATATTTGATTAAAAGAAACAAAGATATTCTATATGCCAGAGACATTCTTGATTGTACCCCACTTGATATTGCATGTACATACACAAAAGTTGCATCTATTGTGGCATTGCTTGGGGTGGGGATTGACTTGGTGCAGTGCAAAGTAGATCTACCAGATATTGCGTCACAAGAAATGCATAACAAGGAACTCTCTGCTGAGAAAGTCCGTGCAACTGTCCAACTTCTTGTTGTTGCAGGAAGCCCACTGCCACCTGTGAGAGAAATTGAGAAGCAGCGCTTACAGGTCAAGTTTGTATCTTTTGGCGATAAAGCCGAAAGCAGTGTGCTCCACACATTAACGTGGCTCGAGGAACAGAAAGATAGCCCCAAAAGACTACATGACCTTTGTCGCCTAGAAATCCGCAGAGCCTGTCAGGGTAGGCCAGGCGTTATGAATGAAAACATAGAAACACTACCCTTGCCAACAACATTGAAATCCTTCCTGCGTTTTGAGGACATACTCAGGGATGTGACCACAAAGCCATGTAAAATTTGTCAACCTTTGGGTAGAGATGCTGAAGAGTGTGACAGTGATGACAGTCACTACCACTCGTCAGATTGCGGGGAGGCTAACTATTTGGACGCGAGAATTCACGACTATGAAAGCGATGAGAGTTTCGACGGCATCTGCCCCGATAGCTTAGTTCGGCGATAGGGACAATTTTTGCCAGCGGTGGCGCTGACTACTATGTTCCCGCGAAGTCACAGACGTTTCTCCAAGTCTCGGGGGACACTTTCAAGTCTCGCCATTTTTCCCCATGGGGTTAACACGGGAAAGTTGGTGTCATTTTTTTTGGCCGGTTATTTCAATAACCTACAAGTGTAACTACAAGAAAGCATGCCAGTGTACAACTGTAATATACCAGGATGTACCAAAGATAGCAGAAAACACGGTCACTATGAAAAATATTGACACAAAACCTGAGACAAAACCTATACAAATTGGGGCCTGCATTGTGGCACAACTAACCATGCATTAAGTCACCCTTGATTGACTCGGTGAGTTCTGAGGGATTAGCCTAGGGTGCACTTCTGCCAGTGCTTTGAAGATCCTCGCGCTTGGCTGACCACTAACCAGATTAGCGCTTGACAGGTGCAATCAGAAATTAACAGTAAAGCACCTGACTTAAATTCGCAATACACTGTCTGCAAACTTTGTTACCTGATCACTGGCACACTGTAGGCCTTCAAGCATTTTCAGATCAGCTGTTATTATTTGTTTAAGATTGGCGACATTAAACAATAAATCAATATCGAATAATTATTATTAAAGCCAGTATGGAGGACCCCTTCTTCCGTGACTATTCCCCAGACCTGGTTCAGTGCCTCGCCTTGCGAGGTTGGTCTTGTACAAAGTGCCTTCACATACAAAAGTTTGCAAGGAACAAAGTTGGACAGCACGTGTAACTTAACCCCATGGATGCGCCCCTGTTCCGCAAGTTGGTAGCCCCTGGATTCGCGGTACTTCTGAACATTCTTGGGTGTCCAGTCACATTTGCTTATTAGGTAGGCAATCTTTAGAAACTTCTTAAGGTCAACCACTTTCATCTTTGAGAATTTGTCGAGTAGTTCATTTTCCGTCTGTTCAATCACGTTAATCGCCGCTCCGTCCTCCGTATTTCCCGCCATGTTCACTGAAACTGAACGATCACTGTTCTGTTCTGTGGTGGGATTTTTTTGGCTGTCTGTCGATATGACAAAGTTAGCCAGGATGGGTTTTGTTATTCTTAAGTAGGTTTTGGGTTCCGGTAGTGCAGAAAATTTGAGTATATTTGATTGTATGGTACGGGGAGGGGGAAAGTCGTCAGGCCACGGGGGGCAATGGCCTAGTGGCCACCGTCCTGAAAGACAAACCCGCTCCACAGGCTAGGCAAAGTGGTTTTTTTTTTTTTAATCATAATTATTTGTAATATGGGTTCCTCGCGGGCGTGGGCGCCCTTATGCAGGTAAGGGGGGTGGGTGGGAGGGTAGAGCCTAGTGGCCACCGTCCTGAATGGGGCAATCCCAGAACGATCACTGTTGCATGTCGATTCTCTTATGGGTTTCGCTGTCACGCTGTGTTGGTCACGGCCTACTATTACCCCGGGAAAGCTTGACCGCGGAATTGCATTACCAGGCATGTCGGGCATGCGCGGAAGGAAAAAATCTACCATGCGAAGCCTGGTGTTAAAAAAAATCCCTAACTCGGAACGCCCATATTGGTGGCACCCGCCCAAATGGTAGAACGCCATTAATTGATGCTTTTCGACTATTGTTTTAATTCAAAGGCTATGTGGTTTATGTTTTAATGACCATAATTTTCATTATGAATACACATATTGTTGTTTTTTGGTGTTAGCAAGGCTATGCCTATGTATCTAATATTTTTATATTAAGGCTAGGTGGCTTATGTCTGAATGAACATAATTTCTATTAGATATACCTATATCGTATATATATACATATTGTTGTTTTGTGCTAGCAAGGATGCGACTTGGGCAATGTCATGCATCCCTGCCCCTCAACTTTATTTTGAGAGACACTCTGGGACACTTACTAAGATGTTCCCCCATGGTAAGCAACTTTTGTAGTTGGTTGCTGTCCTTTTTCTTCTTTATTTGAACATGGGCATTCTTTCTTTTTGTGGAAAACTCTCCACAACCCATTTAATACTTATGACGTTTCAATTTGTGCTTTTCAGATTTTCAGATCCTTTTATCATATTATCTGCTCTACAACTATATCATACAGTGTTTACTTTAGATAAATGAATGTATATACAGTTATTTACAGTTCACAGATGATATCAATTTTGCCATATGGCTTTATCTTATGTGGAATATTCATTTTAGTATATCACTTTGCAAGTGAGCTCATCTACCCATAACGTTGAGGCCTAGTGGTTCGGTGGTACATAACTGGTGAATCCAATGGTTTTCTCTTTTGAGTGTCAACTCTCTGGTTTTGTTGAGACCGGGAGGCATGCGTATGTGTTCCAAGATCTGTATTTTGAGATCTGGGCTGTCATGACCTAGGCGAGCAAAATGTCTGCCCAGTGGTTGTGTGGGGTCTTTCTTATTTATGTAATAGAAATGCATTCTATCCATAAGAGAACAACCCGTTTGACCTACATACTGTTTCCTGCATACCTGGCAGGTGAGGAGGTAAATCAGATTATTATGTCTGCATGTGCCTCCTTTCGGAGTTGAATAACTCCTACCTGTGTGGGTACTTCGCGTGGTCCCACTTGTGTCCATTTTAGGACAATACCTGCAACTTGAATTGTTGCAGGGGTTCCTCTCATCCACACCTGCTATGCCTGGTGGTGGACGTGAAGGTTTTGGTGGATATCTGATCCTGGAGTGGGTCAGAATGTCTTTTAGATTTTCTGCCCTTGTGTAACCTAGGACTACCCACATGAAAAATATAGCCTAATGGACATGTGAAACAGGCATTCAACAGGCACATAACTTACCTCCAACAAGCAGGTGTCCAAAATGCCATGCAAATGAGTTAACTGACTGTTGCCAGTTAGATGCCCATTAGAGCACATGGATATGCATGCATGTAGCAGTTGTATGGATGTCAGTTAGATGCCCAATAGAGCAGAAAACAACTGGCACTTAATAGGCACATGCCCATTTCATATGAATGAGACACATGCCCATTATACATCTAATGGGCCTCTACCAATGGGCATCTAATGGGCCTCTACCAATGGGCATCTAATGGGCCTTTATTGGGTGTCCAAATTGCCATGCAAATGAGTTAACTGGCACTTGTCAGTTATACAGGCAAATAGACATCCAAGCAACACATGCCCATTTAAACCCATGCACCTCTAGAAATGTCAGTTAGAGGCTTGTTATACAGGCAAATAGGCATCCAACCAGCACATGCCTATTTTAAACTCAATGCACCTCTTGAAATGGACAGGTGTATGGAACACATGTACCATATGCACCACTGAAATTCCCCTTTTTAATTGAGACATCTCTATAAATTTAAGAAACTGGTCACTCTCCCTATTAGAGCCACCATCCACCATCACATCTGAAATTCCATATGAAGATCACTTGTATTATGAGGAATTAGCTCTCGGAAAGGCAGCACTGTGAGTGATGTAACCTTCAATAAGGACCAGCAAATCATATCATATGTCAAAAGCTACACTTCCTATGTCACTTCATTGAATTGATATATGATGAACCACTGGATCACCTTGTGAGCCATATATCTGACCTTACATGCAGAAATGAGGGTGCAGTTTGGGTTTGTTGAATGGCATGCCACTTGCAGATGTGGAGTGAATGTTCAAAACCATATTTGTTGCATTGATAAACTGACAGTGGCAGGGTTTCAAAGCATTTTTTCAAATCAAACAAATAATTTCCTAGGTGTTCGAGTAAGGCATATACACAAGGCAAAGCCAAGTGGAAATTGTGAGTTGATTCAGATGAAAAGAGTGCTCGGACTGTGTGTATGCATCAAAATAGATGATGTCTATTTTGTGATTGAAGAACCAAATCAGGAAGAGAGAAACTTATAATGCAGTAAGCATGTATTTCAAAGATTATTGACTAATTTTATAGAACTTCCTTAAGATTTTTTATATCATTGCCATTATGGTTCAAGTTCGTATGTCTGTTGAAAAGTGCACAAATCATAGCTACATGCATCATGCAGATGCTGCATTTGTAAGATCTTCCCATGCATTCCATGTAAAATTTTGGGATTTTATAAACTAAAGACCCAGTAATCATTTTTATCACCTTTTTCTGGAAAAAAAAGGGGAAACATTGAAAAATTGATGTGATGCCTTTTGCGATATGTTTAATTTATATTAACACTATCTGGTGTAAAACTTTGGGACTTTATAAACCAAAGATATAGGAAATCGTTTTCTGTCACTTCTTTCTCACAATGAAAAAAGATGAGTAACATAATGCTTCATTTATCATGGTGTGTATAGTACATACAATTGTTTGCACTTATCGGAGGGGGGGGGGCTCTCATGGCTCACACTTTCCATACTTTGTATGAAAAAGTGCTATAACCATGACTGTATAGAGGGATAGAATATATTGTGAAAAAGTGCTATAACCATGACTTTATAGAGGGATAGAATATATTGTGAAAAAGTGCTATAACCATGACTGTATAGAGGGATAGAATATATTGCTGTTCATGGACATTAATATGCACAAAAACATACTGGTTTTGCCTATGTAACTCAATCCTGTGTTTCTAGTTTGACCCTTAGAGTTTATTCCAGGTGTATTTTTGTACACTAGCTGGATCGAAGATTTCAATGATCAGTACTAACTTTAGACATAATATACATTGTGATTTTAAGATTAAGTATGGAAAGCGTTCTTGCAATATAATAGATGCATTGTGCACTCCGTTCAGAAAGCATATAATGTAATTCATACTGTTGTTGAGTTTACTCACATGTTACAGTGTACCTTAAAATGTCAGTAATAAATATAATTTTCACCACAATGATAAAGTTGTGCCAGTGATTCAGTAGATGTGCACGTTATTTCAGTAGCTTCAGGAAGTTTCTCAAGTATTTTTGAATTGAATTTTGCACTGTGTATGTACCCTAGTAAAAATATATGGAGGTGTGAGCGCTAACTGTTAGTTAACAGTTAGCTAACTGTTAGCTAACCGTTAGGTGCCATTTTGCCATGCAAATGAGGGGAGCTGTGAGCTCACAGCTTGCTAACGGTTAGCAAGCTGTGAGCAAATCCTATACTGACCATAGGAGAGCTGTGAGCAAGTTGTGAACAAGCTGTGATTGAGCTGTGACTGAGCTGTGAGTGAGCAGTGAACAAGCTGTGACTGAGCTGTGAACAAGCTGTGAACAAGCTGTGAGTGAGCTGTGAACAAGCTGTGACTGAGCTGTGAGCAAGCTGTGAGCACACATTGACACCTCAATTTTTGGTTATCGTTCCTGCATGCTGGTACAGGTCGGTATTCCCAGAGGCGATACAATGAAAGATCTTCGACATCATATTGACCTCTTTTCAGGAGGGTGTGCCTTCCTGGGGTGATATATAGACAAAAGAATAATTCATTGATGTGCTCATTTTTTTTTACATGCGCTTCTGCACACCTATTGGCATAAAATTCCACAATGAAGCATAAAAATACATGTAACACAATGAATAAAATTATGCAGTTCACATATTTTAATTGGCTTCATACATATATATTTACAAAAGTTTGAGAATATCATGAGGAGCGACCTCATATTAGCCAACAGGCTATTTGTCCAATCCTCTTAAAATAAATAAATTATGTTTTACTATCACAATATGTGTTTAAAAGAAAAAAATAATATTTTCATGATGTTGGCTTGGAGAATTGAATACTCTGCTTGTCGTTCAATGTTTAATCTCCTGGTGGCCTCCTGACCTCTGTGGCATGTGGGCAGTGAAATGGCTGCCATATCTGAAAGCAGAATTAAGAGATAATCTCTCAATATACTGTAGCATTTAAAAACATACTGCAGTGTTGCCAACCCACCCTGATTTCCCAGGAGACTCCCAGAAATTTATGCTGAAAATTCTTTAAAAAGTGTGGATTTTTGACAATTTTGCGTCACCTCCCAGAATTTCATCAATATTTCCCTTCTACATTTCATATTAATTTATCAATCTCCCTGAACTTTAATTTTTATCTCCTGGATTTTAAGTTTGGCAGCTTGGCAACACTGATACTGTAGCATTTAAAAATATCCTTGCATTCAAAACATGTTGAGTGTTGATGTTTGATGGTACAGAAAAAAAAAGGCTTCAACTGTGCACTTTCAAGTTAAGTTTAATTTCATGCAGGCCTAAATATATTCATAGGGATATCTTAAACTGATCCATCTGGCACTTCATCTACACAAGGATAAGAAAATTGCAAGCACATTTTTGAGAGGCAAAAAAAAATAAATCCATCCATCATGTAATAAAATGTACATGTACTTGTTTAAAAAAAACTTAGCATAGGAATAGAGAAAGAGGTTTAACGGTTTTGAAAATTATGTAAATTACACATACTTGAAAATTTAAATTTGAATATGTCTAAAACTATTATAGGTACCGGTAACCAATCCAACTTCAATTCATAGCTTTGTAACACTGCACATTTTTGTAATTAACATTTAACCTCTTAAGGCCAAATGTCAAGCTCATTTGGGCCTTTGTAATTTTCCTTTAGCCATCACTTGGTCAATTTTCATGCAATTTTGACCATGTTGGATTCAAATTGTAGATATTGCAATACTGCACATTTCTTTAATTTACATATACCCCAAAAGGTCAAAGATCAAGGTCATTTGGACTTAATCTCCTTTTCTAGTTTTTAAATGTGTTGCTATGGTACATGATAATCTGATGTTCAACTGGTGATACATGTGGTAAGACAAACTCCATAGATATACAAATTATTGCTGGTAAATTTATCCAGCCATGTGGGGTCTGATAATAAACATGAAACTTAAAAGCACAAACTTCCAGTGGCAATGATCAGACTTTCTTCATTGAAGTGCATGAGTGTTGGTGCATGTTAATTTGTCTTAAAGTGTCTATAGTATGCAGTTCAGTACAGCCTTGGACATTTTGTTTATCAATACAGCTATTTTGATTGATTGCAGCCAGCAAGGTCCCTGTAAAATTATCTGTTGGGCTGTGCCCCAGCTGCATGAACAATATAGGTTTTGGTACATGGCAAAGATGGCCTTTAATACAATGGGGAGTCCTGTTATAAAGGATCTTTCTGATCCACTGTGGCCTAGAAACTATATAACTTTTATGAGCATTACAAAAAGTTTGCTAAAATTTATACTTACTTTGGTCTCTGGTGCCAATAATGATGCCAAAGTAGGTCCATATTGTATAAGATCCTGTGTATACTCTTATCATATTCCAGTCCATGATCAGGCCAACTGGCACATCCACAGTAGTCTTACATTTGGTTGCTTTTGTATGCAAAAGAAACTTCACATTGTTCCACTTGGATCTTAGGTTGGAGCCAGCTGCCCACATGCCAGTCTGCTATAATGTCCTTGTGTTGTAGCCACCCTTATTAGTGCACACAAATGTGACACTAGCTTACAGTGACGGGCATCATCTTCCAAAACATCACAACAATCTGGCATCATCCTACTTCCACTGTGAGCTCCCCCATGATAAGTCATTCCAGTATTCAGTTTAAATCAGGGAGACCAGCCTCCCTCAGCCAATCAACAACAAGTGTTAGGAGAGGTCAGGATGACTGGTACTGTCTGTTGAAATTTGACCTCTGTGCTTTGGGGTTGAACTTGATGCTATATTTAGGCACCAAACATTAATTGCTATCATATGCAGAAAAGCTGAGAGACAGTGAAAAATGTGATGGACAAGTCAAGTTGCCATGTACTGCACTTGTTAAAATTGACATTATTTCTACCATTGTCTGGAAAGAAATCAACTTTATGAGCTAATTGTTGAATAAACACACAGATTTGTGACAAAGATTTGAAATTTGACATGCCCATACTAATGTGGAAATGACTTTAAATTTGTACAGGTTTTATCAGATTCTGAATTTTATTTGCAGAATTAAAATGGGTCTCTAGGACTTAAAAAACACTCCTGGATTTTTTATGTCTGTATGCCAACACAGACATATTTTCTTTCTTTCTTTCTTTCTTTCTTTCTTTCTTTCTTTCTTTCTTTCTTTCTTTCTTTCTTTCTTTCTTTCTTTCTTTCTTTCTTTCTTTCTTTTTCTTTCTTTCTTTCTTTCAGGAGTTTTTTTACATACTACTTTCCTAATACCTCATGTAGGTCTCATCACTTATTTATAATTCATTTTTTCCCCTTAATTTTATGGAAAAGTTAAATAAAAACATTGAAAGAATTTTGCAAAGATAGATAGACATCTAATGGTCACCATGGTCTAGTTCATAAGAAAGATGGACTGCTAAAGGGCACTTGCACAAATTTGGTAAGAATAACGGGCTGTTAACAGACACCTGGTAGACCTCTTATAAATTTAGCAAACTAAAATCGGCATCTAATGGACCTCTCATATATTTGGCAGACTAAGATGAGCATCTACTTGACACGTTATTAATTTAGCAAACTAAGACGGGCACATAATAGACATCTTATAAAATGAGCTGACTGAGATGGGCATCTAAAGGGCACTTGAGCAGATTTGACTTGGTCAACAGGCACCTAATGGGCCAGCAGTCCATTGGGTGTCCACTTTGGTAGTCTTAACACACATGTAATGGGCAGGTGCCCACTACTGGCCAGTTATACCTCTTTCAGCAGACACACAAATAGCATGTGTAACAGACCTCTAAAACCTGCTAGTTGAGTGCTCATTATGTGCCCATTGGATGCCGGTTACAATTTCTTTTTCATATGGGTACTTGTTTCTGTCCTAGGACGGAGGCATTTCTGGACGCCTGTATGGTGCCCCAGTTTCTTTGTATGGTGTCCCTTAGAGGTGGCAAAGCAGGGTTGTACTTTGTAACCAGGAAAAGTTTATCACTGTCCTGGTTCTCATCCTTTTGTGCAGGTGACAGGAGAGCTTTCCTGTCAAGTGCCATGACCTTGTCCCAGGTCTCTTGTAAGAGGGCTGGGGGGTAGCCTCTCTGTTTGTAGTAGTGTATGATTTTCTGGCCATACACTTCAAAGTCCTGTGGGCGAGAGCAGATACGTTTGACTCTCAGGAGTTGGCTGTAGGGCCCTCCATGTTTGCAATGTCTAGGGTGAGCTGACATATAGTGCAAATATGTATGTGTATCTGTGGCCTTTGTATGTAAGGAGGTGTATACCTTCTTGTCATCACTTATCCGGACTGTAGTGTCCAGAAAAGCGATGTCAGTTGGAGAGAACTGCGCCGAAAACTTGATGGTGGGGTGGCATGAGTTTAAATGATTGAGGAAATCTGTGAGATGAGTTTCCCCATGGGTCCAGATGCAAAAAATGTCATCTATGTATCGCCACCATACCAGAGGCTGCAGTGGGAATTTCAATAACTTGTTGTCCTCCAAATCTCCCATGAAAATATTTGCATAGGAGGGGGCTACCTTGGTACCCAGTAGCTGTGCCGCTGACTTGTATGTAGTGTTCCCCATTGAATTCAAAATTGTTACACTTTAGGACTAATCTCAATGAATGGATTAATTCTGAAGTGTAAGGTCTCTCCATCCTGTCCCTGTTCTGAATAAGTAACTTCGCAGTGCATCGGAGTCCCTCTTCTATGGGAATGTTTGTGTACAAAGAGTTCACATCAAGGGTTACCAGACGAGAGTTGTCCGATAGTGGTGGTAGAGACTCCAATTTAATAATATTCATTTTAGTTATGAATAATTATCAATATTGTTTCATTCACATAATAATTATGTTTTCAAACAGTGTATGCATTGAACAAATGCCGGTACTTACTTATTGTGTTGATATTTCATATTCCATGACGGTAATTTACTCCCGTTGTAAATATACACTGAAGACTGTACATTATGAGTGCAGAAACTCTAGTAAGTAACATTCTTCAAAATTTTGGTGGTGTCACAAGGAATAATTTAAACAACCTAATTGACAATCCCGATGAACTCGAACATGCGATTTCAATCGCTTCAGATTCTCCTTATATTGATGTTAATAATCTTCCTGGCTACATGAGACCAATTTCAAAACAATTATCTGTCTTAGGTTTAAACATTCAGTGTTTAAATGCAAAATTTGACAAACTGAAGTTATTATTGGATGAGCTACGGAATGAAAATATTGAATTTGGTGCTATCTGTTTGCAGGAGACCTGGCTAGAAGGTATGCAACCTGATACCAGTCTCTATGAACTTGATAACTATGTCTCTATTCCCCTTCGCGCCACTTGTAGTTTGCATGGCGGACTATTAATCTATTTACATCAAAACTTTCAATATGTTATTTGAGATTTGTACACCCCAAACACTTTGTGGGAAGGTCAGTTCATTGACATATCTGGAAATGGTTTGCGGCAAAAAAATCACAATTTGTAATATATATAGGCCTCCTCGCGACAGAAATGAAGACATTGAATCATTTATTAGTGATTTAACACCTATTTTAGCTACTTTGTCTCAGGAGCGATCTGACAAACTATTTCTGGGTGACTTCAATATTGACCTTTTAAAACTAAACACGAGAGAGAAATACTCGGACTTTCTAAATGAAATGATGAAAATGACTTTTGGCCTAAAGTAACTTTACCTACCCGATTTTCCGAAAGGAATGCAACTCTAATTGACAATGTCTTTTGCAATTTAGCATGTAGCAACAAGGTATGTTTATCGGGCATTATATTCACTAATTTATCTGACCACCTACCCTATTTCACATGTTTAGACCAGAAATTAAATTTACAAGTGCCACCAAAATATCTTCAAATTGAAACCAGAGACCCTGTATCTGTTCAAAATTTTATAGAAGAGATGGAAAGCACAGACTATATGCAGGCCCTAGATGATGACCTAAGTCTTGATCCTAACCCAAACTATGCTAAACTTGAAAACATAATTTGTCAGTGTAAAAATAACCATCTCCCTACAAAAACTGTCCGTTTTAACAAATATAAACACAAAAAATCTCCTTGGGTGACAAATGGAATCCTGAAATCAATAAAATTTCGCGATAATCTTTATAAAAAATTGAAAAGTAGCTTTCCTGACTCCCCACAATATCTGACACTGAAACAAAATCTTAAAACTTACAATAATATACTTGACAAATCAATCAAACAACAGAAATGATCTTATTATCATTCCCAATTTGAAAATTTCAAAAATGACACAAAAAAAGACCTGGGATGTTATTCAGACAATATTAAATGTAAATAAAAAGAAAAAAGACTTCCCATCTTTTTTTATCATCGAAAACAAAAAGGAATCAAACAAAAAAGAAAAAGCCGAAAGATTTAACTCTTTTTTCACTAGCATTGGCCCTGATTTGGCTGCCAAAATAGACCAAAGACATTTACCTCACTTTAGCACATACTTAAACCAACAATGGGAAGGCAGTTTCTCTTTCAGTAGTACTTCTCCAGCTGAGGTTGAAATAATTATAAATAATTTTAAATCTAAATCAAGCACTGGACATGACAAACTTTCGATGCGACTCATTAAAAATATAAAGTCGTCATTAGCTAAACCTCTATCTCTTATAATAAACCAATCTCTCAACACTGGCATTTTCCCATATAAATTAAAAAAAGCAAAGGTGATACCCATTTATAAAAAAGATGACGAGAAGGTTCTTAATAACTATAGGCCCATTTCTCTGCTTCCTGTTCTTTCTAAAGTTTTTGAAAAAGTTGTCTATTGTCAACTCTATGATTATTTTGTGCTACATAATATTTTCTACAGAAGTCAACATGGCTTCAAAAAACTCCATAGTACTGAAACTGCCATATTGGAATTCATTGATAGATTATATAAAATTCTTGATTCTGGAGAAACACCTCTTGCAATATTTTTAGATTTATCCAAAGCATTTGATACTTTAGATCACAATATCCTTTTACACAAATTGAAGTATTATGGTATCTCTGGGACACCATTAAATTGGTTTAGAAGTTATCTGACAAATAGATCTCAATATGTTCAGTTCGATGATCACTCTTCTAAACCATTACCTATCACAACTGGTGTACCTCAAGGTTCCATCCTTGGGCCACTTCTTTTCATAATATATATTAATGACCTTTATTTAGCTGTCCCCAATTTTGAATCTATTCTGTATGCTGATGACACCACTTTTATCAACTCAGTTTCTACTCTCAATTTCAGAGCTCAAGCAAACATTAACAACTTTTCAGATACCATTAATTCCGAACTTAAAAAGGTGCATAGCTGGCTTGCAGCAAACAAATTATCACTTAACGTATCTAAAACCAAATATATGTTATTCTCTTTTCCTCAAAGGAAGTTGAACCTTAACTTCGATCTAGAAATGGTTGGTACCCGACTAGAAAGGACAAATGAATTTGATTTCCTTGGATTAATAATTAATGACAAATTAAGCTGGAATGCTCATTTAAATAAAATTGCAAACAAAACTGCTCGCACAACTGGAATACTTAAAAGACTACACCACTTTCTTCCTAAGAATACCCTGCTTTTAATATATAATTCCCTGTTCTTACCACACATCAATTATTCAATACTTGCTTGCGGTTATGATTGTGGTCGTATTCTTAAATTACAAAAATCTGCCATCCGTTTGATATGTTCTGCACGTTATAATGCGCATACTGACCCACTATTTAAAGAACTAAAGTTATTAAAAGCCCCAGATCTTCACAAACTTAAGTCTCTGAAATTCTTGTATCGATATACTGAAAACGAATTACCCGGATACTTCAATGACATGTTTTCTGCTTTACAAATTACCCATAATTATCCTACCAGACATCGTCATATCCCCCGCTATGCTATACCCCAGTACGCCTCCACAGAAAAGTGCATTCGACACTCTATCCCCAAATTGCTTCTCGATTCGCCCCTAAACATAACAGATAAAATTCACACACATTCGTATTATGGTTTTTCTCGATATGTCAAAACATTTTATATAAATCAATATTCTGAAACCTGCTCAATTTCTAATTGCTTTGTCTGCAATAACTGTCTATAATCTGCTTGTAAGAACTGCACTATGCCAATGTCAAAGTTATTTTAATTTTCTTTAATGCAATGACTGTACACATGTAACATTCTATTGAAATCAGGTGTATAACTTGCCACATAGATTTACTTTAGGTGGCCCAAGCGATAGCGGATGTTTCCTCATCCTTAGCTGGGTCATCCTGACTATCTTGATGTATGTATGGTAATATTTTGTATGTTCAACTTAAGCTGCAGTTACAGAATTTTCGTTATTGTTATTACCAACTACTGATTACAATGTATCTTACTTTACGTCGAATAAATTGATCTGAATCTGAATCTACTGGAGTGGAGGAGAACAAGAAGAGGACTTCTCTAGTGACATGGATGATGAGGAGTTTGACAGTGAAGATTACTAGTGCCTATGGTGTAAAATAAACGATGGGTGAGTGGCAGAAGCTATACGTGTGGGGAGTCCTGTAGTCATTGTTTCATATGCAGGTATCTTTATTGTGTGCATGAACATAAAGGGTACTCAGGCGCGAGAATCTTAAGGGTAAAGCATGAATTGAGGCTTTTTCACCAAAATAAACCTGGTATATATTTCTTTTAAAGATGCAAAGTTGCAGGCTTTTAACCACCATTTCAAGGTTTTTTCTTTTTCCTCTGTTCTCATGCCTGAGTACTGTACCTGTGAAGAGTTAAAATAATGGAAAGGTATGTATTTTGTGTGAGAAGATCAGGCGGAAACAAGGACAGCAAGTAATGCCTGCCTGTGTAGGTTTCAAAAACCTTGAAGCACTTTGGTTATGGAGTCTGGCTGATTTTGTTTTGACTGAACTCTTCAGACTAGCAAAGAATGCTGTGTTTTACTTAACCTTGATTGGTATAAACCCACTAAACTTGCTGTTGCATCATGGGTTTTATGTGGAGGCCTACTGTAGGTTGTTATATGTTGAGAATCCCTATTGTCATACTGGTCAGCTGCAGCATGCCAGTCCACATATTATGACGCAGGTAGAACTGTGTACTAACATGTCATTGTCAAGGTGATGTCATGCCCCATGTAGGAAAGCCCCTGTATATATATTTATAGGATTTACTTATCAAGGGAGATGCTGTTTGAAACTAAAAATAAAAATAGAATGTTGAAGTCAAGGTTTTTATGTTAGTTTGTGTGGTACATGAATATTCATGTACGTGCCTGTGGAAAGGCCTGTTCCACAAGAATGAAATTAGCATTTCCTTTCAGACAGAAACTCTCTGCCCTGTAAAAAGCATATCACACACAATGTCAATGGTAAATAGGTGCAAGAACTGTAAATTTTAGCAGACTATGAGGCAAGGGTGCCTATTTCCCATTTTCCAATATATTTTTTTTTTATGCCAGAATGCTTGATCGGGGAAACTAGACCAGCCTGAATTCATAAGTTCCAGGATTTGGAATGAGTCAACACTCCTTTCCTTTGCATGCTTGGACCCAATGTGTCTTGGTTTGGAAAGCTAACCCCCCAAAAAAGGGGGGAAGGAATGGATGATGTCAGTTGAGTGAAAGGTGAGTGAAAGGTTCTTGACATGTTTTTAGGAGAAATTTGAAGCTTGAGCCCTAAGAGAGAGCATTATCTGCATATTCCTCCCTCTAGGTCAGAAGACTCCATATTCCTCAAATTGTATTGAATTTTGTCTTAAACGTGCACATGTCTGTGTAGCTAGGTTAGCGCCAGGATCTTTGAGTCTAGTAGCCAAAATTTCCCTTTTTCCCAGAAAGACCTATACAGACTTTAAATTTGTTACACTTCTGCATCAAAACAAAGAATTTTTCTGGAAATTTTACTGGCCATTTACCACTTTTAGTAGCCATTTTGAGGTTTTGGTAGCATTTGGCTAGTGTACGCACGAACATAGTTTATGGTGTGGAGTATGGGTTTTCCTCTTTTTCTGTTCCATCCATGTCTGTCACATCCCTGTCCACAAAAACTGATTGATGAAATTTTTTGGATAAAATTGAAAAGTATCCCAGACTGAGACAGTAGAAAGCTTGCTTGTCTGTTGGAAGATTTGCCAGTGCTGTGATTGTGAATGCATAAATGAAGAAATTGTGGTCCTCTTTAATACAAAATCATGGATCATCCAGCTAATACGTGTTCTAAGACCTGCCCAAAATATGCTACCTGAATCCCTTGTGACATTTTTAACCCTTCCCCCTTGAATTAAGACTGAGCCAACAGCTTAATTTCCTTGGCATGGGTTGGGCACATAGTGCCCAACCCATGCCGAGGAAAGCTGTTGACCTGGGTCATGTTGTCTTGACAGGTCTCATCTTCAATTCTCAGTCAAATTGTTTTTCATTGCTGTTGAAATCAGTTGAAAACGCTGAAGCAGACGACATTTGACCACCAGCCGGTTTAAGGGGGAAAGGGTTAAAGTAAAAGAAAAAAAATTGCCTGCCTCACTCGTTCAGTTCTAAACGTTATGGTATTACCCGTGCTCAAGCAAACTGGTGAAGCAAACCTGAACTCTAGTCATCATATTGTTTCTTGCAATGTTATTACCACAGCATCATGAGCATGTAAAGATTTCATCATGTTCATTGGGAAGGGAGGATGAACATCAAAAAAGGGAAATAAATCAGTATCATTTAACCATAGATGTGTTGGTGAGCCACACATCAGCAGGTTAGGCCAGGCTATCAGCCTGTGAGGTGGATCTGCCACAATCCTTCAGTGTTTGTTCTAAAATTGTGTTTGTTGTGCATTTTGACTTGATGTCATTCTGGCTTTTTTTTTTTTTTTTTGTTTATAATTTTTGTGTCAAGATGGTTACATGAGTCAGATTACAGAATAAATAATATTTTAAAACATACACGTGCAACTGTGAATTGCAATATTTTGTGGTAAATATCACTCGTGACCTGCAGGTCAGCCTTTTCTTTTACTAATAACTGTGCTGTTTGATGAAGAAATATGCTGAACTTATTCTATGTTTGAGAGTGAATTGTCATTTTCTAGAGTGAAATTCACAAGTAATAATTTACTGTACATCACATGACCTAAACATTGTTACAAGTAAATTGTGACACACCTGCATCAGTGACGTGATGCATTGATATTTAGACAAAGTCAAATGTGCGCGAGTGATGTTTGATTATACGTCACGCATGACGTGGAATAACCGCGAAGAATGTAAACAAACAGGGCACACCAGGTCAGCATTGAAAGTAGGCCTAGGGCATATTTTTTGTGATGAATACCCAATTAAACATAGAATAAACAAAATCTTACAAGGCTGGAGACTGAGTTACTATTTTTCTGTCACGCGGGATCATTGTTGGTGCGGAAAATCACTCGTGACGTGCGGTCACTCGTGATTTTCCGCACCAACAGCAATCCCTCGTGAGAGAAAAAAAGTAACTCACTCTCAGCCATGTAAGATTCGCTACGTAATCCACTGCTGCTCAGATGAAGTTTAAATTCTCTATTATTTCTTCTGTGTTTACAGGTTAACTGCGTGATGGAGGAGGGGACACAGCGGAACACAGCCATGAAGAACCATAACACTGGAGAAGTTGAACACTGCCATGAGGAGGGAAAGGATGTAAATGGCAGTACAGTGAAACCTCATTATAATGACACTCAGATATCCGACATATTCATTATGATGACACTAGTTTTGAATGGCAAAAGTTCGTTTACTTAGTCGTTTGACTCATTTATCTGACATTTTCAGTTATCTGAAACATTTCTAAGGAAACAGATGGTGTCATTATAACAAGTTTTCACTGTACTAAAGAGGAAAATGCAACCCAAGTAGTGTGATCAGAATATCGCTCAGTGTTAAGGTGTGTTTGTCATTTATGCAAAAATTGTACACATTTTATTGATGGCCTGGGCTGATCTCAGTTAACCTGCAGCTTTCACTTTGTGGAACACAAATGTAAAATTTTAACCGCAGGAAAAATATATAAGCAAAAACAGTTATGCTGTGCATCATTGCTACACCAATGATGAGGAACAAATACATTTTACAAAGTTAATTTTTGCAGTGGGAGCAGACCCTCCCAACAGCAACATACCTGGAGGAGCCGTCTTTTTTAAAACAGTGAGCAACAGGAAAGATTGGAAACATGGACTGGCAGAGATTGAGAATCAGGCCAGACAAAATTATAACTGTGCTTCCAGTTAACCAACCCACCTGTCAAAAACAAAACAAAAAGATCCAACTTCATTTTTTGTCTCGCCAGCATAAGCTGTTGGAGAGACTAAGCAGTCACTTTCCGGACGTCTGTCAACAAAAAACGGAGTGGCTTGAATTACGCTGGCGAGACATTCATGCCCCCCAGCATGACTCTGGTTTTATGGAGGTGGAGAAGTAAAAAATCTCATTTTACACCTAAACATACAAAAGAATGGGCAATGTACAGCAAAAAGCCAGTGAAAGTACAGTAAAATTCCAATGAAATTGAGCTACAAAAAGTGGATCTGTGTGGAATGTTTAAGCATGTAGCAAGAAACAGTTTTTGCCCCCTCAATAAGGAAAAAAAAAACTAATAAATACAGTAGTACCTGCTATTTAAGACCACCTTTAATGCCAAACAAAAGAGGTCACATAGGACAGGTGGTCTTTAACTGCAGGTAAGCTAGCAAAGAATTAAAGGCCAGGGTCTTGAAAGGGTGGTCTTAAAATTAATGTGGTCCTTCACGACAGGTGGTCTTTACAGCAGGTACCACTGTAGTTTCTCATGAACTGCCACATGATTTTCAAGGCCTGCCTCACTTCTTCTTTTTTTTTTTTTTTTTTTTTTTTTTTTTTTTTTAAATAAATGAAAATAAAAACAAAAAGCCAACCGCCAGTGTGGCTACTCATTGCTGCTTTGGATTTTTTTTTTCTGCAGTTTTAATAAGGGCCATGCTGTCTTTGTTGTGCTGTTTGCATCTATGTTGGGCATTCTTTATGAAGGCCATACCAACTTAGTCCTGCTATTTGGGACCATGTTGAGATGCACAAGTTGAATGTGCAATGGCATACAAGCACTCAAAACAGTCCTAGACTGTTTAAATGGCTCTGAAGAGATACAATGAAATTCAATGGGGTCCATACCAACATGTTATCACAAGCTGCTTTAATACCTCAATGTTTAATTGATAGAAAAACTTGATTTAAAATTTTGTTAAAAGAGCCACCCTGCTGCACCAAATTAATTTCTTACTAAATAGAAACTATTGATTAATTTTGTATGGCCTATATTTGCTGCACAGTTTCAGCTCTTCTTACAAATACCATGGAGCCGTTTTCTTCTTGCCAAAGGGTGACACGTAGCACTTGGCAGTACTAGTTGAACAATAACATCATGCCAGTTCAGCATTCATGGAATGCTGGCAGCTAACGTATTTTACAATCAAAGCAGCATTTCTTTCCGTGTGGTAGAGACGGTTTGTGTCACTGTGTATTCAGGGATGAACATGCATCACTTCTTCAATGGACATAGCAGCTGACAACATTTGACCGCCAGTTGGTTTGGGCCAGTTTAAGGGGAAATGGATTAAAAACCATGTATTGGTATATTGTTGTTATTTGTTTGTTTTTCTTCCTTTAATTTGTAAAAAGTGCTGTTACTTCCGCAATGAAAATAGCAGCCATTGTCTGTTTCTACTCAGGCCCCGTTGAACGATTCCAGTAGAGCCGACCCCACTGAGCCAGTAACGTGATTGTTAGGGGAGCACATAAGGGACCATGCCCATTTGTAATCACCTGGTATCTGTTGTTTTTAGTATTACATATATATGATGTGCTATGTTTCACTGAGCAATTCAGTGAACAGTGTTTACATGTATAGTTTACCAAAGACAGTAGAGAGGAGACTTGAGTACAGTATAGCCTGCTTTTATACATGTTCATTCTTTAGCTCAGCTGACCTGTTGTCTGAGCTTGTAGGATTTTTTTTTTTCTTTCTTGGAGCATTTCGTCTCTGAGTGTATAATTTAAAATCTGTTAGTGACAGGTTGATGCTGGTAGTCTTTTGTAGAGATCAATGTAGAGTGTAGATCCACTACGAGATTATAAATTCTACAATGAAGTGCAGGCAAATTGACACCCTTCTATCTCACCTTGTTTAAAATTGGGGGGGGGGGGTGCAAAATGGCAGTAAAAACTTAAAATGGGGCAAAGTTATGCCCCCTGTCATTTTAAGCAACAGATAAGGATGTGCCAAAGTACATTGAATTAATGATGTAGCAAAACACATTGTAGCTTGTGGATTAATATGATTAAAGGCAAACTTGTACATCAGATTTGGTACTGTGTAGTGTGTACTAGATGTCGGATTGACTTGTATGTACATGTATTGCCATTCACACACCTTCTTACAATGCCTCTAATACATGCATCTTAATAAGATGGATCAACCCCACATGTGAGTGTCTGAGCTTCAGCGTAAATGTGAGCTTATGAAATGTAGACCCAGTAGTTCTTGATGTGTGTTCCTCCATTTGGTGTTCAATCAGTTGTACCGCATTTATTGGGGGGGGGGGGGTAGGGCTGTAAACGCATACCGTATTATCTGTGTGTGTAGGACATGCCCTAATTCTTGCACACCACCAAAATGTTGAACAAATGCGATGGATGTTTTATTAAAATCTTTCACCCGAAAGAGGAGACAGATCTGGCAAGTGTTATGTTGCATTGTAGATCATGCAATTCGCAAAAAATTAATTTTTCAAAGCAACATGGACAACATCACTGAACATTGTGACAAAATGCAATGTTGACATTGGTGCATACGTGTTATCCCCACCCACAACAGTATTATGTCACAACTACCTGTGCTATGAATACTGACAGTGTAGTACTTTGCTGGTGTGAATGCATTAGATATGGTTGGAAAATGCAAGGAATTAAATTTTATGTCTTATGTGTAGAATACTTATACAAACTGTCATGAACGGTGTTTCTAGTTGGGATTCAATGATTCTGGACAGGAAACCACGAGCCGCTGAGTCCCAACCAGAGACACACGCAAATGATAGTTTGTTCATGTATTTATCCCATAATGTGTCGCACCTGTCAACATTGCACAGTTCAAAATAGTGGGATTAGTATTTTGACAAAGAAATGTTATAGAAAATACTCAATTTTTATGGGTGAGAGAATGTGAAAAATTTGATAAGTAAACTTGAAAATTTTGGATGAAAAAGTGGGAGACTCCCTGCATATGAGGGAGACGAGGGGTATGTTTGTATGGAATATTCTCTTTAAGTAGACAACAAACAATAGTTTTTAAGCAGAATACAGGCCAGAAATACGTAGAAAAGCATAACTTTTCAACACTGCCATGCGTGGATGAATCTGTCTATTTTTCTAGAAATGTAATACGGTACCATGTGATACGGAACAGCAGAGGTGATAGGCATAACACATACCTTTATTACCCTCCCAAGGGCCTAATTAAATGAGATAAATACATGTTTATATACTGTTATTACCAGGTACATTTTAGACTTTTTTTGTTTCGGGATTTTTTTTTTTTTCTTTTTTTTTTTTCATTGAGGAGCGAAAGTGCTAATCAATCTGACGAATGAGGAGCAACTTGGAATGATTGAGGGGCACTGCGAGCACCGAACGCATAAAGCTGTTATAGGGGTGTCCAAATGATCAATCTCTATGGGACGAGTTGTTCCTAAGTATTGGCTCAGTGACCATTAAAATATAATTTTTCTTTTATTTTTAGGTTGATTTATTAAAGAATAAAGGAAAGTTCAAATTTATATTTTCCAGGAGCTGTGGACAGCTAGAAGTGATAAATACACAGGTATCATGAAACAAAAAAAAAACATTTATCCTGATTTTGCTATTTAAATTCAAGTTTGTGTTGCCAATGGGTCAAATTTTGTATTACATGACAGCCTGTCAACTTGATCAATGTTTACATGTTTGGCTTGCCTCCTCAACCACCTGTCAGACCTGACATAGAATTTCAGTTGGGCATGGTCCAAGTCCTGGAGTAGTTCAAGTGCTGGAAGTATGCAAGGCAGGCAGGTGTTAAGGCAACTTCAGGCAGTGAAGTTGAGCTCTGGAATTTTATTGGAACAAGAATGGAGTCTGAATTACATAATTTTGAAAATCAATAAATTTGTACTGTACAGTTGGGATCTTATGCGTTGTCTTGTTTACCCAAAAGTCTGGACTGTATTTACTGAGAAATGATTTTTAGTTTACCAGGGATAGTTTATTTTTCTATTTCTACATACTGTTATGCTGGGGTCAAACAAAGTTGTTCACTAGATGGTACAGCTATGGATTCCTGATTTTTAACAATTTTTTAGCTCAGCTGACTTGCTTGTAGGATGGTCTGTCATCCATCCACAATTCACATTTTCAACGTCTCAAAAACCATCAGCCAGATTTACTTCAAACTTGGTGTGAATGTACCTTGGGTGGGTCTCTACCAAGTTTGTTCAAATGGTTACACTCCAGTGATTTTTTAGCTCAGCTGACTTGTCAGTCAGCTGAGCTTATGTGATGGTTAGGCATCCGTCTGTCGTCCGTTGCCCGTCGTCCACTATTCACATTTTCGACTTCTTCTCTAAAACCACAAACCAGATGCACTTCAAACTTGGTGGGGATGTGCCTTGGGTGGGTCTCTACCAAGTTTGTTCAAATGGTCAAGATATAGTGATATTATTGGATTTTTTATGAATTTTTTTGTTCATTTTTGTGGGAAATCTTAAAAAGTTTTCTTCTCCATAACCACTTGGCCGATTGCTTCGAAATTGTATAGGGAGACTTCTGGGGACCCCTAGACCTTAAATTGTTCAACAGGTGGTGCTGCGATTTTTTCTATTTTTTATGAATTTTTGTGTGTTTTTGCCATTTTCGACTTCTCCAAAAGCATCACTCAGATTATGCTGAAACTTGGTGTAAATGTTCCTGGTAGAATGGTGGATATGTTCCTTGTAGAAGGGTCAAACAAAGTTGTTCACTATGTAGGAATGCTGCCGATTCCTGATTTTTAACAATTTTTTCAATTTGGGTACTTATCTGTCAATGCAGCTTTCATATTGATTACTATGGAAGTCAATGTGCATTCTAATGCTAATTAACATTTTCAACTTCTTCTCCAAAACCTTCATCCAGATTTACTTCAAACTTGGTGGCAATGTACCTTGGGTAGGGTTCCACCAGGTTTGTTCAAATGGTCATGCTCCAGTGATTTTTTTATTTTTAATGAATTTTTTTGTTGTTTTTTTGGACAAATCTTAAAAAATCTTTTTATCCAAAACCACTTACCCAATATCTTTGATATCACACAGGAAGACACCTAGGGACTCCTAGTTCTTAATTTGTACACCAGGTGGCGCTGCAATTTAAAAAAAAAATGTTCATGAATTTTTTTCTGTTATAGCTATTTTCGACTTCTACAGAACCGTCACTCAGATTAAGCTGACACAAAACCGACATCTAGATTTACTTAAAACTTGGTAGGGATGTACCTTGGGTGGGTGTCTACCAGGATTGTTGCAATGGTCATGTTCCAATGCATTTTGGATTTTTTATAATTTTTTTTTTCAAAAATCTTGACAAAAGTTTTAATAGGAAAGTTTAACATGGGAATTTCTTGTAATGGTAATAACTTAAATACTTTTGGCCAGATTTACTTCAAACTTGGTGGGGATGTGCCTTGGGTGGATCTCTACCAAATTTCTTCAAATGGTCACGCTCTATTGATTTTTGGATTTTTTTATGAATTTTTTTGTCTTTTTGGGGGGCAACTCTTAAAAACTCTTCCCGGAAACCACTCACCAATTGCTTTAATATCGTACATAGACACTCCCAGGGACATCTAGTTCCCAATTTGTTCAGCAGGTGGCGCTGCAATTTTTTTCTTTTTTTTGTTTTTGTTTTTTGTTTTTTTTTTTGTTTATGAATTTTTTGTATGGTTTTGCTGTGTTTCACTTGTTCTCAGAACCGTCACTCAGATTAAGCTGAAATGTGATGGATATGTTTTTGTGCAAGGGTCAAACAAAGTTGTTTATTAGGTGGCACTGCTTTGGATTCGTGATTTTTAAGGATTTTCAATTCAGGTACTTGTCGGTCAATGCAGCTTTCCTATTGATTGCTATGTAAGTTAATGGGCATTCTAATGCTATTTTACAGGACATCTGACAAAATTTACTGTTCACTAGATAACTTGAGATCTGTTTTGAATTGGTACCGTGATGCTGCACATGTTAATGTTTCTGTATTAAGGTCATGCTTAGACAGTACATAAATGACCTTGACCTCATTTGTGGGGTCATAGTGCAACATACATGAATTTTATTCTTCATTAAAACTTGAGAACTACTTGAACCTTGATGTTGCACATCTTAGTGTTCTTGTATAAAGGTCAGACTTACTTAGAACATGGGTGACCTTGATCCTTTCCCAATTTCATAGAGCTGCAAGTGTGATGAATGTCAAGATCAGCTGAGCATGGGCTGTTCAGACAGGCCTCTTGTTTATTTTTTTATGATTTTTTTTTTTTTTTTTGTTCTTTTTCAGGACAGATCTTAAAAAATCTTCTCCAAAAGCCCTCAGGCAACAACTTTGATATCGCACAGGAACACTCTGAGGGTTTCCTAGTTGTTAATTTATTCACCAGGTGATTTTTGTCTTAATTTTATATGATTTTTTGTGTGTTTTTGCCATGTTCAACGTCTTCTGCAGAACCGTCACTCAGAATAAGCTGAAACTTGGTGGATATGTTCCTTGTGGAAGGTTCAAACAAGGTTGTCCATTAGGTGGCAGTGCTGTGCATTCCTGATTTTTAACGATTTTTTTCAATTCAGGTACTTTTCAGTAAATGCACCTTTTGTATTGATTACTATGTAAGTCAGTGGGTATTCTAATGCTAATTCACATTTTCAACTTCTTCCCTAAAACCGTCAACCAGATTGACTTCAAACTTAGTGGCAATGTATCATGGCTGGGTAACCAAGTTTGGTCAAATGGTCATGTTTCAGTGATTTTAGGATTTTTTATGAGGGTTTTTTTTTTTTTTTTTTTTTTTTTTGTTCTTTTGGGGGCAAATCTTTTCTTCTGTACTAAACTTCACAAACCCAAAACCTAACACGTTTGCAGTGAGCTGGATGACAGGGCCAGGCAAGCGCGTTTTATTCAGTAATACAGGATAATTCCATAAGCTCATTTGTCTTTTACATGCCACCGCCAGTTGCTGTTAGATTGCAGAATCTCATACTGATATAATAAACAATATCCAGCAAATAAACAGTTGTTAAACTAGAGAAAAGGGGTGCATACCTGGAGAACTTGTCTGTACTTTTGGAAGACAAAATTTCAATCCCTTCATCAGCTAAATACTGTCACCCAGGAAAAACCAATAAAAAAAAACCCTGACCGGGTCCTTTAAAAAAATCTCGAAACCTGTGTTGGTAGCAATACGGTATTAGCTTCTGGAAAGGGTGACTAACTCCACTCTATATTATACCTCATTATAATTATAATTGAAAGTAAGTAACTTCACGAGTGCAGAAGGCCAGGCCTCGAATGAACTCCCTATCACAACGCACCCGTATTTATTTGTACCCTCCTTCACTTTCAAGCTTTAGTGTGTTCACAAGACTTGACAAAAGCGCTCTGCTGGACTTCAGTAATGCTACAGAAAAATGATTCCAGCTGTTCTGGGGTAAGGCAGGAATCTTTTATTCTCTAAATCTGCTCACTCCATTGCTTTGATATCACACAGGAACCATGCTAGTGTCTCCTAGTTCTCAATTTGTTCACCAGGTGGTGCTGCAATTTTGAGCGCAGCTGACATGCTAGTCAGACTGCACTTTAACTTTTTAGGAGGCTCAGTCATCCATCTTAGAAATACTTCTAAATGTCGTATGCACTCAGCTAAACCTCAACACAGGTCTATTCAGTTGCAACTTTGATTTTGTGGGACAAGCTTAGGTCAGCTGAGCACGGGCTGTTTATGCAGCCCTATAGTTTTTAATTTGGGTGCTTATCGGTTAATGCATCTTTCCTATTAATTACTATGTAAGTCAATGGGCATTTTAATGCTGACTCACATTTTGGATTCTCCAAAGAAACTGTCGGTCAGATTGACTTCAAACTTAGTGGCAATGTACCTGGGGTGGGTCTCTACCAAGTGTGTTCAAATGCTCCAGTGGTTTTGGGTTGGGGTTTTTTTTTTTGTGATAAAGTTTTAGTAGGAAAGTTTAACATGGGAATTTCTTGCAATGGTTATAACTTTAATAATTTTGGCCATATTTGTGTCAAACTTGGTAGGGATGTACCTTTGATAAGTGTTTACCAATTTTGTCCTGTACCAAGTTCACAGAACCACAAGTGTGATGAATCTCTAGGTCAGCGGAACATGAGCTGTTCACACAGCCCTCTTGTTTGTCAATTTTTTTTTTTGTTTTTTGTTTTTTGGTTTGTTCATTGTTTGACCAAATCTTAATCTTATTCTCTGAAACAACCAAGCCAATTGCTTCAAAATTGCACAGGGACATTTCTGAGGAGCCCCTAGACATTTTGTGCAAGAGGTGGCCCTGCCATTTTTTATTTTCTTTTTATGAATTTTTGTTTGATAAAACTATTTTCAACTTCTCCAAAAGTGTCACTCAGATTGTGCTTTAACTTGGTGGAAATGTTCCTTGTAGAAGGGCCAACCAAAACTGTTTACAAGATGACATCACTGTGAATCCAATTTTTATTTAATTTTTCGAGTTGGGTACGTCTCAGTTATAGGCCTGCGGCATTTGAGGCTAAAATATGAATTTGGTCTACCCGCCTGCCTTATAGCTACAACATAGCCTACCTGATGTAAAATTTTGTCTACTTTTAGAAAATGCCTGTTGTGGAGCTCTCAGGTGGTCCAGTTTTATGCTATGAGCAAAAATAGATACCTACGTCTGAAAAGCAAAACCATAACCTTAATGAAATCGAATAGACATTTCTTCAATATAGGTTTATTATCTTAAATTACAGAACCGTACCTTTTAGGTTCCTTGAGGCACCAAAACTATCTTACAAATAAAGCTGTGTTTGTAGAATGATGTCATATGCATATATTTGCATTATACAAGTCTTTTTGGCACATACAAAAAGACCAAAATCGCCATTTCCGATTTCAATATTGTTAAATGTTCAGTTACTACAAATCACTTCGCTTTTCAAAATATTTTGTCTTTATTAACACAGAGTGGGCAACTGAGTATATAGAACAAGTTAATATATATATATATATATATATATATATATATATATATATATATATTAATGTCATCCCAGACATATTGTTTTTTCAAAATTTCTCCTTTTTTATTCTTTCTTTCTTCTTATTTCCACCACATAACTTGTCTGGAGCTTTTGGCAGACAATGTGCAAGCTACAATGTTTAAACTTGGCATGGTAACGGAGCTAGTAAGGAAGTTGACTTATATGATTTGGAATAATCGACATGTTTAAAATTATGCAAATTAGGGCCTTTCTAAAATTTTAAAGCTCCATATCTTTCAAACTTTTGCAGATAAACACAAAATTTTAATGGGCACATCTAGGTTTGTGACACATGCAAATATAATGGACAGTAAATGAAAGTTGTAGAATTTCAATTTATGTTAATGAGGGGCATTTAAAAATTTTAAAAGTTGAATATCTTCAAAACAATTATAGATAGAGATGAAATTCTAAGGTAAATATAAGGGTTTGGGGCAAAGCCAAATCCAATTAACCATGAACCAAAGTCATAGGATTTTTAATTTATGCAAATTAGGTGGATATGCACAATTTTAAATATTGAATAGCTTCAAAACTATTATAGATAGAGATGGTATATTCACTTTAATTTTGGGGTTTGTGACATAGCTGCATAAAATGACCCAGCATCCAAAATTGTACAATTTTTATTGATACAAATAAGATGAATACAAGAAATTTAAATCTTGAATAACTTCAAAACTATTATACATAGAGGTGCCATTCCGACCTCAGCTTTTAGGTATATGACAAAGCTGCATGCCATGAACCGTAAACCAAAGTTGTAGGATTTTAATTTATGCAAAATTGGCAAATACACAAAATGAAAGTCTTTGAATAGCTATCAAAACTATTACCGATAGTAGTGTCATTCAAACTTTACCTTATAAGTTTTGTGACATGGCCACATCCAATGAACCAAGAGCCAGAGAGTTATAGCATTCTAATTTAAGTAAATTACACAAATTTTAGACTATGCTGAATAATGGCAAAGTGTAGCATTTCAAACTGTTCTCATTTTGAAGGTACCCATACAGATTTGCTGTGGAGCAAATCTTTTCTAGTCATTTTTTGTTTCCGACTTCTCTAAAATCACTCACTGAACTCTATTCAAAGGTGGTGGGTATTACTTTGACTTGGTGTCCATCAAAGCGGCTAGGCGATGCTTCCTCCCGGCCCCGGATTTTTCACAAAAAACCGTGATTATAAAAGAGAGAGCACATTGCCATTGGTACAGTGATAGGCTGCTGTGAATACATGTATACGTAATGTTCCCAAACACAGTTTACTGCATGCACTGTAGACTTGCCACTGCTGCAGATGTACCTTGGATAGATCTCCAGCAAGTTTTGTTCTATAGGACACACGTTAGTGGCCTTTTTATGTCTGGGTGCAAACCCAGACATTTTGTTTTTCAAAGAATTCTTTTTTCCTTCCTTCCTTCCATTCTTCCTTCTTTCCGTCCTCTTTTCTTCCTTTCTTTCTTTCTTTCTTTCTTTCCTACTTTCTTCTTTACAACCAAATTTGTCTGGAGTTTTTCTCGGATACTGTTATCCCGTCAATCACAAATCTTGCCATGGTGAAATTAAGCACCTGACTTGGAAAGTCATGGTGTTTAAAATTATGCAAATTAGGGACAATTAAAATTTCAAAAGCTCCATATCTTCCAAACTATTGCAGACCGATACAGAGTTCTACCTATCACATGTAGGTTTGAGACATCTGCCAATGGGCAGTGACAAAAGTTCTAGAAGTGCAACTAAATGTAGCAATTTTGAGACTTTTTTTGCCATGTTAATTGTCTGAATATTTTCTTGAGGAATGGGAAAAGAGAGGCACATTGTGTTGAATATAAAATGGTTTCTTACATTGACAAAAATAATTCAGACAAAATTGCGCTGATTAAGTGCGCATGCGTTAAGGACGTTCTTCGGGAGCTCTGACAATTTTACCATCTTTTTGCTGGATATGATAGGTAATATATATGCTTGATAAGTATGCGCTCAGTGTCATGGATACCTTAAATTACACTTAAATGAAAAAATATTTGAAAAAGGCACAAAATTTGGAACAAATTATTTAATTCTATTGTTAAAAAGACAAATTAATGTTGCTTTACGACAGGAGTTACTGCAGGGAAATATGGAAAGTTTATAAAAACATCTACTGGTAGTATTATCACATGTATCATTGCTCAGCAGTTTCAACACGGTTGATAATACGTGTCCAATATAAAAAAAAATCTGCTTTTGAATAATCACGATATTTGGAGGAACGTTGCTAGGTGACCATAAAACACTCCTACTTAACTCAATTTACATCACATTTAGTGGAGAAAGAGTCTCTTTACATTTTAACAGCGCATTTGATAAAAATTATTCCTTAAGTTTGATGCTAGAAACAAGCTTCTGATGTTTGATTGCAAACTTGTGTGATTTTTAGTAACATTCCGTTGCCATGGCAACCAACTTTGACACTTACAATCTCAAACTGGTTTCTTAGGAAATGCCTGTATAGTAGGTATGCTGATGTAAAGTTGTGAAGTGGTACCTTGCATTTTCATTACGTAATAGTTAAAAATGTGTTTTTCCCTGGACTACTAAAAAAATGCCGTTATCATGGAAACCAATAAAAACATATGTTGCCCATTAAATCGATGGTACAGTTTACGTAACCTTTAATTACAGGTTCTTATCTTTCATTTAATACCAAATTTAGCTAAGAATTTTTTTGTTTAAGGACTGATTTTCTGGCAATATTATCACTTGTATGTGTCATTTCTCAGCAATGCGCAGCACTGGCCATATGACCAATTTTTGCAATATCCACAAAGATCTGCTCATTTTGAGTAATGTAAACATTTGCAAGAACGTTGCTAGGCTACCCAAAACAGTCTTCCTTCACTCAATTAACCTCATTGAGAGTGCAGAAAGAATCTTTTTACATTTTAACATCAAATGTTATGAAAATTATTTAAAACTATAAATAAATTGTAGTGTTTACATGCAAATTTAAGTGATTTTTACAAACATTCTGTTGCCATAAAACTATAAATAAGTTGTAGTGTTTACATGCAAATTTAAGTGATTTTTACAAACATTCTGTTGCCATAAAACTATAAATAAGTTGTAGTGTTTACATGCAAATTTAAGTGATTTTCACAAACATTCTGTTGCCATGGCAACCAACTGTTGACACTTACTATCTCAAACTAGATTTTTATTAAAAACCCTGTATAGAAGGTATGTTGATGTAAAGTTGTGAGGTGGTATCTTGTATGCGTATAAAGTTATGGCTAATGAGGTGATTCTCCCTTCATTTCATGAAAACTTAATTTCGTTGCCATGGTAACCAATATACATACAAATTGACCATGAAATTGATAGTACACTTTACCTAAATTTAAACTTCAGGTTCTTATCTTTTGATTGATACCTAATCCAGCCGGTTATTTTTCCAGTTGAACGAAAACTGAAAATAAGCCTTTTTTGAAAATTTAGCTGCTCTACTATATAGGTCTCTTAATTTGCATATACCGTAAAACTGGACCACATGAGAGCTCCACAACAGGTATATTTGAAATCTACAGAAGATTTGCAAAAGAATGAGGTATGTTACAGCTATAAGGCAGACGGGTAGACCAAACTCCTTAAATAAGGCCCTTTTCTGAGATTTGCCGCAGGCCTATTAATGCATACAGTCCAGTTTATAACGATGTAAGTGAATGTTGATTACAATGCTAATTCACAATTTTGACTTCTGCAAAACGACTTCCAACAGATTCACTTCAAACTTTGTGGCAATGTTCCAATGGAGGGGGGGGGGTCTACTAATTTGGTCAAATAGTCACGCTCTAGTGATTTTTTAAATTTTTTTTTTAATTTTTGGGCAATTGATTCAAATTTGCATAAGAACATTTGAGGGCAATGACAGGTGGAGTGACAGATTGCAAGGGTGTCGTTGACCTCATAGTCAGGGTCACTTAGGTTTATTAAACTCTTCAGATGATAACTTGAGAACTATTTCAGCCTGGACTTTGATGTTTTGCATGGTTATGATTCTATTTGAGGGCCACACTCAGGCAGTACATTAGTGACCTTGACTGCATTCCCAAGGTCACAGGACAACTGACATGAAATTTACTGTTCGTTTGATAACTTGAGATCTATTTTGAGTTAGGACCTTAATGTTGCACATGTCAATATTTCTGTATGAAGGTCATGTGTAGACAGTATATGAGTGACCTTGACCTCATTTCTGAGATCACAGGGCAACATACATCAATTTTACTCTTCACTATTACTTGAGAACTACTTGAACTGCGACCTTGATGTTGCACATGTTAGTGTTCTGACAAGCGCCCACATCAGTAACTTTAATTTAGTGAGTCTGGGAGGCTGCTATGGAGGCAAGTCCATGGGCATTTTAATGCTAACTCACATTTTCTTCAACTTCTCCAAAACCGTCATCCAGATTGACTTGAAACTTGATGACAATGTACCTTGGGTGGGTTTCTACCAGGTTTGTTCAAATGGTCATGCTCCAGTGATTTTTGGAATTTAAATGATTTTTTTGTTCTTTTTTGGACAAATCTTACAAGATCTTCTCCACAACTACTCACCCAATTGCTTTGATGTTACACTCCTATGGACTCCTAGTTTTTAATTTGTTCAGCAGGTGCTGCTGCAATTTTTTTCAAATTTTTTATGAACTTCTGTGTGCTTTTGTTACTTGTCACTTCTGCAGAACCATCTTTCAGATTAAATTGGAACTTTGTGGATGTGCTCCTTGTGATTTTTGGATTTTTTTATGATTTTTTTTTTAATCTTTAATGAAGTTTCAATAGGAAAGCTTAACATTGGAATTTCTTGTAATGGTTTTAACTGAAATACTTTTGGCCAGATTTCTGCCAAACTTGGTAGGTATGTACCTTTTATAACTGGCTACATATTTTGTGCAAATGGTCATGCTCCAGTGATTTTTCAGATTTTTTTGTAAATTATTTTGTTATTTTGGGGGGCAAATCTTAAAAAATCTTCACTCACCCAATTGCTTTGATATCGCACAGGGACACTCTCAGAGACTTGTAGTTCTGAATTTGCTCATAAGATAGTGCTGCAATTTTTTTTTCTGATTTTTTGTGGTTTTTTTGCTATTTTTGACTTCTCCTTCCTTTTGTGGGTTTCTACCAGGTTTGTTCAAATGGTTATGCTGCAGTGAATTTTGGATTTTTAATGATTTTTTTGGGGGGAGGGGGTCTTTTTTGGACAAAAGTTACAAAATCTTATTCTCTACAACCACTCACCCAATTGTTTGATATTACAGAAGGACACTCCTACAGACTCCTAGTTCTTAATTTGTTCAGCAGGTGGTGCTGCAATGGGTTTTTTTTCAAATTTTCATGAATATTTGTGTAATTTTGTTACTTGTCACTTCTTCTCTAGAACAGTCTCTCAGATTGAATAGAAACTTTGTGGATATCTTCCATGTCAACGGGTCAAGCAAAGATGTTCACTAGGTGGCATTACTGTTGATCCCTGATTTTTAACGATTTTTTTTTCAATTTGGGTACTTTAGGTCAATGCAGCTTTCCTATTGATAACTATGCAAGTCTGCTCTGGAGAAGAACTCATCCAATTGCTTTGATATTACAGAAAGACACTCCTACAGACTCCTAGTTCTTAATTTGTTCAGCAGGTAGTGCTGCAATGGGTTTTTTTTTTTTTATAATTTTTTATGAATATTTGTATAATTTTTTTACTTATCTCTTCTCCAGAACAGTCTCTCAGATTAAATTGAAACTTTGTGGATATCGTCAACGGGTCAAGCAAAGATGTTCACTAGGTGGCACTGCTGTTGATTCCTAATTTTTGAACAATTTTTTCTCCAGCTCAGTACTGATTCGTAAATGCATCTGTTCTATTGCTTGCTATGCAAATCAATGGACATTCTTGTCCATTCTAATGGTAATTCACATTTTGGACTTCTCTGAGGAAACTGTCTGTCAGATTGACTTTAAACTTGGTGGCAATGTACCTTGGGTGGGACTCTACCAAGTGTGTTCAAATGGTCATGCTCCAGTGATTTTTAAAAATTTTTCATGATTTTTTTCAAAAATCTTTTAAAAAGTTCTAATAGGAAAGTTTAACGTGGTAATTTCTTGTAATGTTTATAACTGAAATAATTTTGGCCAGATTTGTGCCAAAGTTAGTAGGGATGTACCTTTTCTAAGTGGCTTCATATTTTGTGCAAATGGTCATGCTCCAGTAATGTTTGGACCTTGAACTCATTCCCAAGGTCCCAGGACAACGGACATGAAATTTACTGTTTGCTTGACAACTTGAGATCTGTTTTGAGTTGAGACATCGATGTTGCACATGTTAAGGTTTCTCTATGAAGGTCCTGCTTAAACAGTACGAGTAACCTTGACCTTGTTTCTGGGGTCACAGTGCAACATACATGAATTTTACTCTTCACTATAACTTGAGAACCACTTGAACGGGGACTTTGATGTTGCACCTGCCAGTGTTGCTCTATAAAGGTCAGACTTGCTCAGTACATGGGTGACCTTCATCTTATCCCAAGTTCACAAAGCTGCAAGTGTGATGGATGTCTAGGTCAGCTGAGCATGGGCTGTTCACACAGCCCTCTTGTTTATAGTACAAAATGAGCCAGAACAGGAATTACAAATGATCTGGTGGCATTTGTAAGTACATGTAGAACACATTTTATCAATAGGAGAGGTCACAATCAACTGTTATCTGTGTATTCAGCTGAATATACAACAAAATACACAAAATTCTTGAAGGCCTCAAAAAAGATGATTACCTTATAAGATGAAGTAACACAATATGGCATTGTGGGTTATACACATAGATTTAAGTGATTTCATATGCCTTTATAATTATGCAAATGAAATAATCAATTTCAAGTTTTCTGTTTGTAAATTGAAATTTGTTTGGTCATTGGGTCCACATGCAATGATGCACTCAATAGCCAGTAGCTTTTGTATTATTTTACTTTTTGACCGTTTTTTTTTTTGTTTTTTTTAATATATATATATATAATTTTGACTTGGATTCATACAATCTCTTATTATGTCAACAATCAAATTTTTTTCCCTGTGCAATAAGGCAAATCAATTGCACTGGACCACTCCACATTACAAAATTACCAAGCACTATGTGACTCAGTATACAATTATTTGATAAATTATTTAAATCAGAGAAAATAGGTAGCTTCAGGGGTTTTGGGACAACTTGAGAAAATAGCCTGGTTGTCCATGGGCAACTTGCCAAAAAAGTGAATTTTCACCCCTTAGTGGTTCACATTGTGAACGGAACTGAGATTAAGATCACCTTATTTCATACCTGAATGTCCATGAGAAAAAATAAACATGTAATTACACTGATGTTACATATCAATGGTAAAGAGTATGAAAGTAAGACAACCAGTGAATGGATTATGTGAATATTGAATGGACCCATGTCTGTGAGTGGGGAGACCCTCCTGGGCCAAGACAGTGCCCCTCAATGACAACAGGGCAAAAATGGGCAAAGATCCCACCTACATCTGAGTCACGTGAGATGCCCTCATCCATGCTTGCCATAATGTGGACACACATTTAATATTGAATGCTTGTAAATTTCAGATCAAACATTGTCAAAGATTTGAACTGTTTTCTATCCTGAATCAAAAGATATAAATTATGTGCCTGTTCAGTACAGCATGGGAAGGTGCCTGATTATTCACAAACGTGCCATGCTTACCAGTGTATGGAGTATCCCAGTACCCAGTGGAAGGCGTTATATTGTATTAAAACACTTTCTATTTATTAGGCTGAACTTAAGTAAAATTAACCCTTTCCCATTCAAATTGCCCAAAAGCAACTGGATGTAAATTGTCATCTGCCTTAATATTTCTATTTAAATTTGTCATTACTAGAAAACATTTTTGCTGAGATATGTATGTATGTAAGGCCATTTATGATAGCACATCCGAGATCAGTCGCATTCCTTAGTGCAAGTTGGGTGGAAATGAGCCCAATCCATGTCATGCAGGGAAAGCTGCTGCGTCAGTCTTACTGTGACCAGGAATGGGTTAATTTATAAATGAGAATTTGTAAGTATACAAATTTGTACATTAAGCTTGGAAAAGTTTGATTTTTACAAAATCTAAACGTAAATAAAATTCTATTTTAACATATTTACCCTCACACGCAAGATATGGTACGGTCAAGACGTGTCAAAATCACCAGATAGGGGAGTGAAATATTATCTAAATATGTAAATTCTCAACCTGATCTGCGTAAAGATGCATTACCTGCTAGTTCAACATCTTTATGACACCCGACTGTTTAGTTCCTGTCTGAATTACCATATTGAAGTGAAAATACAGGATGCAGCCGGTGAAATAGCATGTAATATAATGCAAGATATATACATACAGTAAGCAGCCAGGTAAAATATAACAATATACACAAAACAGTCTTCTCAGTTCAGTGTCCAGGGCTCAACTGGCTTTTTTGGCAGTGTGCACCAGACAGTGGCACACAAACACTGACAAACTGTCAAACAGTCCATTGTCTCTGGTCAATGGGCATGCATGACTGCCCCAAAATCACTACAATATCATGGCAAACGCATCCAGCTGAAATCTGCATATGACAGAAGAACAGTTTTAACTTTAATAAAAAAAAAAAAAAAATGACATTAGTTTTGGTGGCAATATTGAAATTCAAGACAACCTTTCAGCACTATAAACACACACACACACACACACACACACACACACACACACACACACACACACATGTATATATGTACTAACAATGACACAGTGACTTTTTGCCCGTGGAGATATTTTTCGGTAGGAAAATATTAGATAGTTAACATTGTGAATAACAGAGTTTAATTTAATTATGGAAACTCAGCAATTCATACAGACTACTGCTCCATATTTTATGTTCAACAGAATTCTGCAACATTCATAAATTAGTGGTGTTATCATTGACAATGCAGTTTAATTTAAATGTTTGAGCTTGGCAAGGTCCATGCTGCAAACTTGTTTGCTATCAATTCTGACGCATACATTTCGCTACATCTGCAGCTCTTCAGGGAGTAAGTGGGTAAATTTTAAACAAAAGTTGATTTGAAAATTTATTTAGCATCTGGAAGAAGCCTTAGAAATGCTGTGCTAATGTAATGTTCAGGTGTAAGCACACATGCATCAAAATTTGAGTATTCCAGAATCACGCACAAAAAAAGTTGTCCTCCCTCATCAGTCCTAATTTGGGTACAAACAGTTGATGAAAAACAATGAATAAATATTTATTTATTTGGCCTTTTGCCACTTGTCTATAGTGATAAAGTGGTGAACAGATCAATGCTGTAGATATTCTTGTCTAGTTGTTTTGTGAAAGCTAAGAGATAAATCTTGACTGAAAACTGATGTTTGAGCCATGTGAATTTCAACAGTCAAAATGCTTCAGGTGCTGCCCAAATTCAAACACTGCCGCCAGATGGCAGTGGTATGCAGCAAGCACATCCGGGTCACGGCCATTCAAACCAGAAGCCGCCATTTTACGCGGAAACCCATGTGGTTTTGCAGTAGCTGGTAATTTTTTGGCGTTCGAGTGATTTTATTTATAATGTCCAGTGCTGATGTAAATAGTGTTACAGAGCGGCTAGCCCAGACTAGCGTAAAGGGTTCAGATGTGCTGTCATTTGCTGGCAAAGGGCTAAAATTGGACAAGGAGGAGGATGGTAAGGAATAATACAGCGCAAGGTTAATGAATGAATCGATCAACAAACATGACTTTCAACTTCAAGGACTCAGAATGTCGTGAAGTACGGACAGTTTTGGCTTTGCTGACAAGGGCAAAACTAATAGCCTGCAACATCTGGTATAATTAATGACGCCAGCGGCAAGCAAGCATGCGGCCTGTGTCGCTTTGCTTTAAAAAAACTCTGCAGTGTTGTTGAACGCGAATTATGTTTCAGTGCGGGCAATCTATCCATGAATCATGATCATGATGACGAATGAAAGATGTCGAGCCAAAGCTGTGGGCAATACTGGAGATTAGGCACACACAAGAGAAATTTGTTCATTAATCTGAAATTCCTCAAACTGAGTGTGCGCACAAGTTCAAATTATTTTGAATCAGTTTGATCCTGGAGGAATAAATTATTCCCCCTCAGTTTGTTCTTGGAGGAATCATCAATGATGATTCCTCCAAGGTTTGTTCAGGCCTCGGGCACGTCCCTGCATTGATTATTATTGCCCCAAGCTTTGACCTTTAACTTTGAGTAATCCCGATTACTTTGTTACATTTAAGGAAAATATCACCGGTGAAATGATCCATTGGTAAAATAGGGAGGTTTGTCAGTATATGCGGGTGTACATCAGTTCGTCACCATGTCATTTGGTTGTTCGTCAATTTCATAGTGCAGTCATCTCTGTACCCCATTTGGTCGTATGGACATTTCGTTTCAGACCTACATGGTTGAATATTCTTTTGTCGCTGTTGAATGTTACCTGTCAATTGCTGAAATCAGTATTTTTGGCATGTACACACTGGTAATGCAACGCCAATGAGGTGTCATACACTCAGAAAGACCGAGTTCTGTGATTGACTGTTTTTACATTCTTGCCACATACATGATAAAAACTATTCTTCTGTCTTTTTGTCTTCTATGATTACTATTTTGTACATAGATATATAAAGAAGTCATGGTTGCAAATTTTCATACACACTTCGACTGCTGCCAGCACCATGGCTGCTAACTCGGTCAATATGGGTCCCTCACACAAATATAAGTGCATACAAACTACTGATAAATTGGCTTGCGATTGGTTTTCTTACACCCTAGAGTGGACATTACTTACAGGAAAACAGATTTGTGTTTATTGACATGTTTTATTTATATTTTTATTTATATTTTTATGATATACATGATACACATATGTTTATATATGATACACGTATGTTTATGGACATACACAAGTATACAAGTTTCCTTCATCATGATAATTAACTGAAATTGTTTCAGATTGTTGTTCAGGTCGATTTGTTGCATGTGCTTTCATTTTATGGAATGTTCATTAATGCGTAAATGTACCAGAGTTTCATGAAGATCCAAATTGTCGCCAGGACTATTGATTTGTAGAGCAATAGAGTAACAGACCGTGGTCTCCTTTTGCATGGACATGGGGCATGATTTTTATGTTCATAAAGGTTATTTCTTTATCATAATGTTGGTGAAAAGAAAAAATGATTGAATGTCGAAGTACAATGTGGGACCTGTCCATTATGTGTATTTAAATAAACTTCAAAATTACCTTTTACTGTTGATGTTGCACTGAACATAAGTCTGTGATAAACTATGCTCAGTGGGGCAGGGTGTTGAAGTTCTTTGCGCGGCGCAAAAGGGTATAAAAGTTAAAACTTAGCCACCCCTCTGAAAATGATGTAACAAGGGCCCAAGTAACTTGGCTTTGGTGACAATTGCACAATTCGTAAATTGTTTTTTTTTTTGTTTTGTTTTCATTGATGCAAGACAAAATGGGTTTTAAAAAAGGCACAAGTCTCACATTTATATTTCAATATTTACATTTAGTCCAAAGTTTAACTTCAGAGAGATAGGATTTTTGCTTCGCAGCATTCCCCCATGAATGCAAGGTCAGGAACTACAACGGCGAATCAAATTGCGCACTGATATATCCATTGATGCAGCACTACTTTTTGTCAACATGACCATAGAAGAACGTAATGTAGGGCTCGGCAATTCCGATTGCCCGGGACAAGTCAGATTTAATCTCGGGCAAGTTAAAATTAATAGGTACTTGCCCGGTCTGGCAACCAACTTTTTTTTTTTTTCGCTGGGAACTATTCCTCAAATTTTTATGACACAGTTACAAGTTGCAGTTGTTTGCAAGGCTGGCAAGGCGGCGGCAGAAAGTGACGATAATCCATTGCGATAACAGTGTTTGAAGTTGCAGCACTGTGTGCATGCTGAAGAACTATGGGGGGTCTCATCACTAAAAAAAAAATCCAGAGCTTTCGCAGCACGTGCGTGGGGCGCTGATAGGTGATAATAATCGATGATTGATAAACATGCCAAGTTAAAACAATTACTTAGTCAGGAGTTGTACAGGGATGTGATTTACCCTCCTAAAGGCAGAAATCCTTCCCAAGTGCCTATCTAAAAACCCTTGTTTTTGTGTTTTAAACTCTGTATTTCCTTGTAGTAAGGGTAATTTTCAGCCAGTTTGTGAAAAATCAACGATCTCAAAGCAGTGTCATAAAATAATATAAAATTTGCATGGCGAATTCATTTGCAAATTAACATCAAATGCTATTTATCGGTGGGTTTTAACAGTGTTGGAAAAATAGGTGCCGTGAGATGACTTTCCGGGCAAAAACAGCACACAACTGCCAGTCACACGCAAGTGACATCGAGGAGTTGATCTGCGGTGAACTGACACAGTCGCAAGGACTGAGTTGGGACACATTCGGCAATTCCCGCTATCCCCTACCTTTGCGTGTTTGCCTGTGACTCCAAATAATTGTTGCAATATACACTGGAATCTGTATTTTCGCATGCTGCAATATAAACAAAGTTTCCCGTTTGTGTGTTCCCTCCGTAAATTACGGCATATTCACACATGTTCACTGGGCGGAAGCCATGATGAAAACACTGCAACACGAGCCGCGATTGGCTCATTTTTGCATGTGACTCAATTGACCAAGCGGGTGATGTGTTGTGCGTCATACCACATGCCAAAGCAGCTGTTTGTGTACAGTGGCAGGAAAGATGTTGACGGTGCGCAAGCTCGATTTCTGATTTGAAATATTAATATTTTCGTTTGAATTTGATTTAAGAACACCGTTTATTGCGAGGAACTTGCCAATACTGTATACGCAAATTTACTACGATGTACCGATAGCATTCATGGTTGGTACGCAAACGATATGCATCCCATCACGGCATCAGAGGCAGCGAGAAAGGTCGGAAGACTCGGATCCTGAAACCAATGCAACTATTTTAATCGTTATTTAAGTTTAACCGTGTTACGGACTCCTGTCATCCCAGAAATTACAATGTATTTTTCGTCGTTAGTCACCCCATGTAAATAGCTTACTTTTGTAATTTGTATTTTTAATGTTTTGCCAGTTTCACTGTCGAACAGTTGCAGCTTGAATCGCAAAAAATTTGACATTTTTTTGCGAATTTGCAAGCGACAATAAGCGGCAAATACATTTTAGGGTAAATGGTTTGTGTAGGCCTTAGCATTGTGTTAGAAAAAAAAAACGATGTTTATAGAAGTTTTATCAGGGCAAGTGGATTTTGAAATTTACTTGCCCTGCGGACAAGTGATTTTTTTAAATATTGTCGAGCCCTGGTAAACAACAGCATAAACATGATTTTAAACGAAAAATTACTACATCTCCATGTTAGAACTCCTATATTGTATGTGTTAATGCCTTGGATTACTGTTAGACGTCATCATTTGTATGGTTGTTCTAACATGTTCACTCCCACAAGAACAAAGCTGTTGTCAGTGAATTTTGTAACATTCTAAGTTTTGTTTGGCATATTTTGAAATGATATTTATTGAAATGTATTTATTTAGACAAATGTAAACTAAGTATTGAACTTCAATATTTTGATTCACAGGGACTAAATGCTGATGTTCAGTTCTTAAGTGGTACAGTATTATTCACTGGGTGATGAAGTGAAAAATTATGTCTGTATTTTTTTTCAGCTAAAGAAATTGTTGAAGCCATAAATGAATGCAAAAGCCTGAAAGTTTTGAAGTTAGAAGGGAACACCCTGGGGGTGCAAGCTGCCAAAGCAATATCAAAGGCATTGGAGAGACACCCAGAGTTTGAGGTAAGTGTCTGTATCTTGTACATGTTATGTGAATGTGGTCCTGGAACATTAATCCCTTCAACTTATCAAAAGTGAAGGGATTAAAATGTCTGCTTGAATGAATTTTCTTTTTTCTTTTTAAATTCCTGTTGTCACAAATGGAAAATTGTTGTAAACAAGCTCTGAGGATATCAGAGGTTAATGCTATTTTAGCCAAAGTGGCTACAGTTGTAGAAGTGCTAGTGCCCATCTGGGGATTGATTGGGAAATGGGCAGAAGTTTCCCCACTTAATAATTCCCTGAGTTCATTTGTTTTGTACCTCTGAAAGTTTTTCTGCTATATTTGTCTGGAAGCAAATGAAAGTTTTATGTTCAAAATGCACATTTCCAGATTTTACAATTAGTTCAATCAAAATGTGGCACATTTAATATCTTCACAGACAAGTGCAAATTTACTGTTTAGACACTGCACGATCATGTCCACATGAAGCATGTGACGAAAAAGTAGGGATTTTTAAATGGTTACATTTAAATCATTTTTAAGTAACTTTATGAACAAGTGGGTCTTGTTGGGTGCCGAGCATGCAATGTCTGCCAAAGAAAGCCGTAGGCTCAGTCTTAATTGAAGGGGAAAGGGTTAAATCATGCCCTGTCCAGGAAATTTTCAGTCCATTATCCTCAGTAGGTTGGAGCTCCACAAAAAATTTTGCTATTTGTCATCTGATTTAAGGTGTTTCACAGAAGCGTAAAGAGACAAAAGAGCTGAAGGAATGCAAACATTTTGAATTTAATGGATACATGTAATATGTTCTAGATTTACCACTTTTATTGTGGGAGGGGGGTGGAATGGAACAAATTCAGGGCTCTGCAGTTCTCTTTGAAGTCCTTTTGTCTGGGGAGAAATATGTCCTTCTGTTGCTTGCTATTCCTTATAAATTTCACTTGTCCTGCATCAATTTTTACTTATTCCAGACAATAGGATATGCCAATTGTAAAGGCTTAAAACTGATCATGTTTGAACTTTGCTTCAGCTGTGATTACCCAATTTGGTGGAAAACCAGACCTTGTGGCTACTTTGATTTTTAATGCAATGATATATGACGTGTTGCAGAGAGCACAATGGAGTGACATGTTCACTGGCAGACTCAAGTCAGAGATACCCGAAGCACTGGTAAGTCACTGTGCACATGGTCATGTATGTTACTCCTTGAGTCCAGGCCTTGTAGTGGATACCTCATGGACATGGTATCCAGGTTCTTATGGTCCTGTTGTCATGGGGGGGGGGGGGGGGGGAGTTGATTTAGAAAAAAAAAAAAAACATTTTAGTCAACTGTCTTATACATGTATATGATTAGGACTGACTGATAAAGCACATGTTGGGAACAGTATAGCCTGAACTGTATATGCCACAAGCAACCATGTTTGCCAGCCTTGCTGGAAATACGCTGTTGCGTCATACGTGGCTTTCCTGCATAAACTTAAGCACTTTGAGGTGACGAAGGCCAAGCTTCACACATATCAAATACATTATCTAAGTCAGCCTGCTATCTCTATTTTTTCTGTTACGTATGTCAAGCTATATGTCTTTTAAGGACAGGTAAGACACCAAAAACCTTTCATGTAGGTGATTTTAATGTTTTTTTACGTATTTGGCTGTGACTCCAAATAATAATATTGTTTCAATAAACACTGGAATCTTTATTTTCACATGCTGCAATATAAACAAAGGCGCTTCCTGTTTGTGTGTTCCCTCTGTAAATTACGGAAAATTCACAAATGTTCACAGGGCAGTGGCCATGATGGAACGCACTGTACCACCAGCCGTGATTGGCTCATTTTTGCAAGCGACTTAATTGACTAATCGGGTGACGTGTTGCTAGTCAGACCACTTAGCCACACAGCTGTTTGTATACAGTGGTAGGAATGGTGGGCACACTCGATGTGCATTACAACAAGAGAGGCTTGATTACAGTACAAGGAGACATATATCTAACTTAAAGTACAATATATTAAATTTTTCCTTTGAATTTGAATTAAGCACACCATTTATTGTGAGGAACTCGTCAATACTATACATGCAAATTGACTATGATGTACCAATATCAGTCATAGTATAGGTATGCAAATGATGTGCATCCCATTATGGCAAGAAAAAACAACCAGCCAAAACCTGTCTCCCCTCCCCCCCCCCCCCCCCCTCAAATTAATTTGTAATTATAAAATACAAATTGCTGTTATGTTATATTCAGATTTTCCCATTTTGAAGTGCGGCGGTTCCTAAATCCAATTTTAACTTACAAAATAACTAAGTCCTTATGCAAGACACAGTAAGTTAGTAACTATGTTACTAACTGACTGTGTCTCTCTAAGTAAAAAGCAGGTCAGTTAACACACTTGTCCACTCCATATGACTAACATTTGGACTTTGTGGCACTGAGATTGTATCAAACTGACAAATAATCCATGGACACATAGCCAAATCTGTGTCCTTGTAAAGCGACACAGTCATTAAGCTTTCCAATTTCAACCAGATGTCGATCTATCCTGCACAATGTTTACACACTATTTGCAATCCCGAATCTGTTGGGAAAAAAGGTCAACCACAGGACAGGAACAAGACTGGCCAAGTCAGCCACCTTTGATCTGTTTGCAAACCAAGGTAACTGAACTTTCCTTGAAGGCTTGAGATCACCAGGCCTCGAAGGCCGACCTCCATAACATTGTGCTTTGAAACCAGATTGTCATTGTTGCCATTTGACAGATCAAGAAGATTGGTGGCAGTACTTCATAAGCCCTTTTATTTATGTGATGGGCAAATAATTGTTTGACAACCTCACTAAAGATTCAGCATAGATTAAAACGGGATATCTTTTTGCGTCTTAGCTGTCTGTAAATTGCAAAGAATCGTTCCATATAAGTAAAATATTAACTCAGTCCACATTAAAAACGCAAGTTCCAATGTTCCGGAGGGATCCAATTTTGGCATTTATCAATGATATCTACCTAAATATTGTAATCACAAACTAGATGGTTTTTTTTGCTTAAAAAACTTCACATAGATACTTGGGGACTGCAGGATCACTTTTTCTGTATATAGAATGTTTCTGCAGATTTAAAATCTTAAAATACAGAGTGAGAATGAAAAGGGGCCACATGTACTTTGAAATTTGATATCTCAGGATATATTCTACATACAGAAAAACTGGTTGTAAAGTTGCCAAATATTTGTATACAATTTCTTTGGAACAGATATCAACTTTGTGAGTACAGTATTTTGGTATACTGTGGTACATGCTGTATGTGGCCACCCCTTCTGCCAAGAAAAAGTGGCCACAAACAGCAGGTGACCTGTCACAACAGATAAATTTTACAAAGAAACTGACTATATTCGAGCCAAGTGACCACAAAAAGCAATGCGGCTGCTGACGGCAGTGGTTGCATACATATATTATTTATTTGGGGAAATAAGGATAGGAGGCTGATTTAGATAGTGCCTTTGGTATGCTTGGAGCTTGACCTCCGGCACCTCAAGCTTGTTCAGCGTAGAACTTAATTGTATATGTGCTTTTATGTAACATAAGTTTTTAAAAAGTACATGAGACAGATTATCCAAACTCACTGCTTTATAAATATATATATATATATATATATTTATATATATATATATATATATATATATATATATATATATATATATATATATATATATATATATATATATATAAACATACAGATAGTAACAACGTGGAAGGATACCTGCAATTTTTTCAGGATTGCATTACAGCAAAATACAAAATCCTTCAGCATCTCTCTGATATTGTTTTGTCCCTGCGTCATCAGGACTGAGTCTGACTCGTTCTAACACATTGTTTCACCTATTCTTGCCCTAACATACATTGGTCCCATACCAATATGTTGTTACCTTATATTTTCAAAGTAAAGACGCCATTGTAAGACATGTGTCTGAATGCAGCTGAAGTTTGTACCTATTTGCAAGGTATATTCAAAGGTACATGAAACTTGGAAATAAGTATAAACTCACTCAGTGGCAAGGTTTTCGATACAGTGTACTTGCTAATACTTTCCTGATGTTGCAAAGGCTCTGCTCCTGGATCACTGTGTATGTAGTGACATCATGCTAACAAAATTGGTATACTTACTGTGTAGTGATATAAATTTGACTTGTGTTATGACGGCAGCGTTACCTGGGCAGTGCCATTGTGCTAGCAGAAGCCCATCTGGTGGAACTGGACCTCAGCGACAACGCTTTTGGTCCCAATGGCATGGAGGGCCTGACAGAGCTGCTCAAGAGCAAGAGCTGTTACTCACTCCGCGAACTACGGCTCAACAACAATGGATTAGGGGTCACTGGTGGAAAGGTAGGTTGGTAAACATGTATGTGATGCGGTTATGCTCCCGAGTTTGCAGGATATGGAAACAACCTTTATATCCTGGTACAGATTTATTTCTTGAAACTGGTTAGCATTTTTTAGCTCGGGTGACATATACATGTAAGTCACCTGAGGTTATGTGGTGGTTAGGCTTCCTTCATGCGTCGATGTCCACAATTCACATTTTCAACTTGTCCAAAACCACTGGCCAGATTCACTTCAAACTTGGTGGGAATGTACCTTGGGAGGGTCTCTGAAAGTTTGTTCAAATGGTCATCCTCAGACCTTAATTTGTTCAACAGGTGGCGCTGTGGTTTTTCAAATTTTATTTTATTTTATTTTTTTTTAAATTGTGTTTTCAACCGCTTGTCCAAAACCATCGCTCGGATCGTGCTGAAACTTGCTTGAAATGTACCTTGTAGAAGGGCCAAACAAAGTTGCTCACAAGGTGGCACTGCTGTTAACCCCTGATTTTTAACGAATTTTTCAATGCAGGTACTTATCAGTTGCATACTGTCTTATTGATTACTATGTAAGTGAATGGGGATTGCAATGGTAAGTCTCATTTTCAACTTCTCCAAAACCAAATGCCAGATTCATTTCAATCTTGGCGGGGATGTACCTTGGGCGGGTCTCTACCAAGTTTGTTCAAATGGTCACACTCCAGTGATTTATGAATTTTTTTTTTATGATTTATTTTAGTCTTGTGTGTGTGTGTTTTTTTGTTTTTTTTTTTTTGTTTTTTGTCTTAAAAAATTCCCTAAAATTGGCCAATTGGTTTCAAATTGCTTAGGGAGACGTCTGGGTGCCTTGAGACCTTAATTTGTTCAACAGGTAATGCTGTGATTTTTAATTTTTTTATGTAAAAAAGTGTAAGCTGAAACTTGGTGTAAATGTTCATTGTAAAAGGACCAACAGAAGCTATTCACAAGATGGCGTTACTGTGAAACTCTGATTTTTAACGAATCATTCAATTTGGGTACTCATGGGTCATGCATAAAGTCCTGTTGATTACTAATTAAGTAAATGGGGATTGCAATGGTAATTCACAATTCAGACTTTTTCTCCAAAATCACAAACCAGATTCACTTCAAGCTTGGTAGGGATGCACATAGGGTGGCTCTCTACTAAGTATGTACTATAGTCAAGCTCCACTGATTTTTTTTTCTCAGTTTTTGGCCAAATCTTAAACAATCATCTTCTCTAAAACCACTTGGCCAATTGATTGAGAATTGCACATGTACACTTGAGGGCATGTCAGGTAGAAATACATAGTACGTGGGTGACCTTGACCTCATTCTCAAGTTCACAGGGTCATTTAGGTGTATTTAGCTCTTTAGATGATAACTTGAGAACTATTTCAGCCTGGACTTTCATGTTTTACATGGTTATGATTCTCTTTGAGGGCCACACTCAGACAGTACATTAATGATCTAGACCTCATTCCCAACTTCACAAAACAACTGACATAAAATTGACCTTGATGTTGCACATTAATGTTTCTCTATCATCTATGGAGTTCATGTTCAGACAGTACGAGTGACTGTAACCTCAATTCTGAGATCCTGGTGCAACATACCTGAAATTTACTCTTCACTGCAACTTGAGAACTGCTTGAACTGCAACCTTAATGTTGCACATGTTAGCATTCTTCCATAATGGTCAGACATACTCAGTACATGGGTGACTATGATCCTATCCCAAGTTCACAGAACCACAAGTGTGGTGAATCTTGATCTAGGTCAGCTGAGCATGGGCTGTTCACTCAGCCCTCTTGTTCTTTTATGTGATTAGTTTGACTGGCAGTGTGTTTAAGGTATCCCTAATATGATTAACCACAATTGTGATAAATCTCAAGGTCAGTTGAGCATGGGCTTTTCACACACCCCTTTTGTTTGGTTCATAACTTCCGGGAAGATGTGACACTGTTGCACCTGTTTTTATGATTGGGTGGAATTAGCAATGAAATGATGATGTGATTTTAAAAAGCCTGCATGGTTACAGTATGAAAAAAAAAACAGTCATTTAACCCTTTCATAAAAAGTTAAAAAATCACTTTGCTGTGTACAGATGGTCTAAGTTGACTACCGGTAAGATCTTAAAAGCACCTGACCAGGGCGAGAAAATTCATATCGTATTTTCAAGGACAAGTAAAATTTGATGCAGGACAAGTGAAAATGCAGTAAAATAGCATGTAAATGATTAGGGCACTTATCTTCCGACAAGTACGCACCCGATGGAATTTTCTCGCCCTGCCTACTCAATGGTTGGTTTTTCGATATGTTGATTTTATATTATCATTTTTGTTGGGAAATCAGATGTTAGCCAAGTCCCTGCTGGAGTGCCACAAGACCAGCACAGCTGCAGGCACACCACTGGCTATCAGAGTCTTTGTGTCAGGCCGAGGCCGCCTGGAAAATGAAGGATCTATGGCATTAGCAGAGGCGTTTAAGGTAAGAATGTATCATATTTTGAACTTGTGGTCATTAAAAATGAACAGTAATAATTTGTCACGTTCTATCCTCCCTGTCGGAGCAAAACGTTATCACTTTTTCCAGGCATACTTGATGCAAGTGTGCATCTGTTACACTTTGTGTTGAGGCTATGACTCTATTGTTGTTAGGCTTAAAATCATGAAACATGGCACACGTTGTATTTTGAGACAAGGTGTGTGTCATACCAAAAAAAAGATCAGTAGGTCATGTATCTAGGTTACAGGGACGAAGCTTTCTCATTATGTCTGGGCTACAAATCTTTTCATTATAATGAAAAGATTTGTAGCCTTAAATCTAAATGTTCATCTTTAAATTAGTTTCATGAAAATGAAATATATCTTGACAGAACGGTGTGTCATGTAGCAAACTTGGTTAATAGGTCAAATATCTGGATCAATGAGACAATTATGTAAAACTGCAATAGCCTGGTGTTTGAGCTCTTATTCTTGTGAAATGTGATGTACTTTTGTGAAAGATGAACAGTTGTAACCTAACCAAAGTGTGTGGCATGTCACAAAAGTAGGTCACTAAGTCAAGTATCTGAGTTAGTGACATATCCATATAAAATTGTGTTTGGCTTCTATGCTCCCGCCTACTCAAATAGGGTCATATGGCAAACATTTTTTCCATGCATGCATCCGTCCATCCCTCCCTCCATGACACTTCATATGGGGGCTGAAATTGTTGTCCTTTCACTTAGAATCGTGTAAACTTTACACGCATAGGTATCTGGACTTGAGGGTGTGTCAATCACAAAAAAGTAGGTCACTAGGTCAAGTATGTGAGTCTCTGGTATGGCAAGGGGGTGGCATGTGCCTAGGAATATCTGATTCTATTCTAATTTTAATTTGCATAGATGAAAGTGGCATGGAACGAAAACACCACAAAGTCTGTTTGTTGTATATAACTTTATGAACTCTTACTAGGTCTTAATGTCTAAAAGTTGTGTTTCACAAGCCAAAACTCATGTAAATCAGATGTAGAACAAAAATTTTGATCTCTGTTTTGGGAGATAATATAGGTATGTAAAAAAAAATCTTCCCTTACTGAAAATGTTCCAAAGGTGGTTGAGAAACTAAACATAAACTGCATGACCGTAAACCTATATTTTTTTTTTTTTGCCATGTTGCCATGGAAACTATTCAAGGGCTCACAACACAAGCAGAAAGCAGTTGAGGCTGTATTTACGCTTTATGTAAAGACTAGTGTAATAGGCATGTTTCATTTATAAGTGAATGGATGCTTATTTCATAAAAAAAAATTAAAGTTAGAAGTTTTCATCATGACTTAGAACTGGAGAATTTGTTATGGTCTTGCTGTTAACAAAATCTGTCGGTAGCAAGCCTGTGTTTAAGTTTTAATGGATGGTCACAGGTTAGGTCAGTATAATCTTTAATATAGAAATCCTTCTTGCTCAGCTTTGTGTTATTGATGATGCAGCAAAATCAAAATGGTAATCAGAGTCTGTTGTCATGTGCCATCACAACGTCTCTGTGTATGTTTTAAAGTTGAGACTGTCATTGCAGGCAATGGGCTCCCTGGAAGAAGTCTCAATGCCCCAGAATGGTATCAACCATGAAGGTATAGCAGCACTGGCAGATGCCTTTGCTGCCTGTACGAACCTGCGCTCTCTCAACTTAAATGACAACACATTCACTGAGAAAGGTGCCATAGCCATGGCTAAGGTAAGGGCTTTACATGAGTGCTGGGGGTGGGTCTGTGATTTGAGAACATTTCCTAACAGCCTTATAGATATGTGCCAAAAATTTCGTAATGATTGAATACAGAGTTAACATTTCATAGATTTTCCTTTCACCCCTGCTCCCAAATTGTTTCCTACATTGTAAGCTGTGTGTACATCTTAATTGTCTCATTTCTGGGTATAAAGGGACAAAATAAAATTTAACTATTCTTTGACATCTTATAAAATAAATAAAATAATTGTGATTTGAGAAAATTGCTAAACAGTCTTGTAGATATGTGCAGAAAATCTTTGATTTTATAATTAAAGATTTAACATTGTATATATATTCCTTAAAAAATACAGGTTGTTTGCTTTCTTGTAATCTACATGTAAAAGTTGAAGAATTTTTTGATTGTGTCATTTCTGGGGATAATGAAACAGACAGAGATTTTACAATTTTTGATATCTTAAAAAGTAAAAAGGTGTTCATTTTTGAACCTCGATAAATTTCTCTAAAAATCAAGTATATGAAAAAAATCGCAGATCTGTCTCCTGCATATTGAAGTGTGGCAGGAGTAGGACAATTATGTCTCCCGGTGGAAGCCGGGTGACATATTGGATTAGTGCCCGTTTCTTCCGCTTCTTCTTCTTCTTCTTGTTGTTGTTGTTCAGGTTCTTCAACACTTGGTTTCCGTGCGATAAGTCTTGAAGGACTTGACAGAATTTGATGAAACTGGGTAGGATTATGTATCTAGGCAAGACCTAGGTTGGGATTGTATTTGGGTGACCTTGACCTAATTCTCCAGGTCACAGGGTCACTTATGTGAAATTGGTTTCCGTTCGATAAGTCATGAAGAACAGAATGGAATTTGATGAAACTTGGTAGGATTATGTATCTTGGCAAGACCTAGATTGGGATTGTATTTGGGTGACCTTGAGTGAATTCTCAAGGTCACAGGGTCACTTATGTGAAATTGGTTTCCGTGCGATAAGTCTTGAAGAACTTGATGGAATTTGATGAAACTTGGTGGGATTATGTATCTAGGCAAGACCTAGGGTGGGATAGTATTTGGGTGACCTTGACCTAATTCTCAAGGTCACAGGATCACTTATATGAAATTGGTTTCTGTGCGATAAGTCATGAAGAACTTGATGGAATTTGATGAAACTTGGTAGGATTATGTATCTTGGCAAGACCTAGGTTGGGATTGTATTTGGATGACCTTGAGCGAATTCTCAAGGTCACAGGGTCACTTATGTGAAATTCGTTGCCGCGCTATAAGTCTTGAAGAGCGTGATGGAATTTCATGAAACTTGGTAGGATTATGTATCTAGGCATGACCTAGGTTGGGATTGTATTTGAGTGACCTTGACTTAATTTTCAAGGTCACAGGGTCACTTATATGAAATTGGTTTCCATGCGATAAGTCATGAAGAACAGAATGGAATTTGATGAAACTTGGTAGGATTATGTATCTTGGCAAGACCTAGGTTGGGATTGTATTTGGATGACCTTGAGCGAATTCTCAAGGTCACAGGGTCACTTATGTGAAATTGGTTTCCGTGCGATAAGTCTTATAGAACTTGATGGAATTTCATGAAACTTGGTGGGATTATGTATCTAGGCATGACATAGGTTGGGATTGTATTCGAGTGACCTTGACTTAATTTTCAAGGTCACAGGGTCACTTATATGAAATTGGTTTCCGTGCGATAAGTCATGAAGAACTTGATGGAATGTGATGAAACTTGGTAGGATTATGTATCTTGGCAAGACCTAGATTGGGATTGTATTTGGGTGACCTTGAGTGAATTCTCAAGGTCACAGGGTCACTTATGTGAAATTGGTTTCCGTGCGATAAGTCTTGAAGAACTTGATGGAATTTGATGAAACTTGGTGGGATTATGTATCTAGGCAAGACCTAGGGTGGGATAGTATTTGGGTGACCTTGACCTAATTCTCAAGGTCACAGGATCACTTATATGAAATTGGTTTCTGTGCGATAAGTCATGAAGAACTTGATGGAATTTGATGAAACTTGGTAGGATTATGTATCTTGGCAAGACCTAGGTTGGGATTGTATTTGGATGACCTTGAGCGAATTCTCAAGGTCACAGGGTCACTTATGTGAAATTCGTTGCCGCGCTATAAGTCTTGAAGAGCGTGATGGAATTTCATGAAACTTGGTAGGATTATGTATCTAGGCATGACCTAGGTTGGGATTGTATTTGAGTGACCTTGACTTAATTTTCAAGGTCACAGGGTCACTTATATGAAATTGGTTTCCATGCGATAAGTCATGAAGAACAGAATGGAATTTGATGAAACTTGGTAGGATTATGTATCTTGGCAAGACCTAGGTTGGGATTGTATTTGGATGACCTTGAGCGAATTCTCAAGGTCACAGGGTCACTTATGTGAAATTGGTTTCCGTGCGATAAGTCTTATAGAACTTGATGGAATTTCATGAAACTTGGTGGGATTATGTATCTAGGCATGACATAGGTTGGGATTGTATTCGAGTGACCTTGACTTAATTTTCAAGGTCACAGGGTCACTTATATGAAATTGGTTTCCGTGCGATAAGTCATGAAGAACTTGATGGAATGTGATGAAACTTGGTAGGATTATGTATCTTGGCAAGACCTAGATTGGGATTGTATTTGGGTGACCTTGAGTGAATTCTCAAGGTCACAGGGTCACTTATGTGAAATTGGTTTCCGTGCGATAAGTCTTGAAGAACTTGATGGAATTTGATGAAACTTGGTGGGATTATGTATCTAGGCAAGACCTAGGGTGGGATAGTATTTGGATGACCTTGAGCGAATTCTCAAGGTCACAGGGTCACTTATGTGAAATTCGTTGCCGCGCTATAAGTCTTGAAGAGCGTGATGGAATTTCATGAAACTTGGTAGGATTATGTATCTAGGCATGACCTAGGTTGGGATTGTATTTGAGTGACCTTGACTTAATTTTCAAGGTCACAGGGTCACTTATATGAAATTGGTTTCCATGCGATAAGTCATGAAGAACAGAATGGAATTTGATGAAACTTGGTAGGATTATGTATCTTGGCAAGACCTAGGTTGGGATTGTATTTGGATGACCTTGAGCGAATTCTCAAGGTCACAGGGTCACTTATGTGAAATTCGTTGCCGCGCTATAAGTCTTGAAGAGCGTGATGGAATTTCATGAAACTTGGTAGGATTATGTATCTAGGCATGACCTAGGTTGGGATTGTATTTGAGTGACCTTGACTTAATTTTCAAGGTCACAGGGTCACTTATATGAAATTGGTTTCCATGCGATAAGTCATGAAGAACAGAATGGAATTTGATGAAACTTGGTAGGATTATGTATCTTGGCAAGACCTAGGTTGGGATTGTATTTGGATGACCTTGAGCGAATTCTCAAGGTCACAGGGTCACTTATGTGAAATTGGTTTCCGTGCGATAAGTCTTATAGAACTTGATGGAATTTCATGAAACTTGGTGGGATTATGTATCTATGCATGACCTAGGTTGGGATTGTATTCGAGTGACCTTGACTTAATTTTCAAGGTCACAGGGTCACTTATATGAAATTGGTTTCCGTGCGATAAGTCATGAAGAACTTGATGGAATGTGATGAAACTTGGTAGGATTATGTATCTTGGCAAGACCTAGATTGGGATTGTATTTGGGTGACCTTGAGTGAATTCTCAAGGTCACAGGGTCACTTATGTGAAATTGGTTTCCGTGCGATAAGTCTTGAAGAACTTGATGGAATTTGATGAAACTTGGTGGGATTATGTATCTAGGCAAGACCTAGGGTGGGATAGTATTTGGGTGACCTTGACCTAATTCTCAAGGTCACAGGATCACTTATATGAAATTGGTTTCTGTGCGATAAGTCATGAAGAACTTGATGGAATTTGATGAAACTTGGTAGGATTATGTATCTTGGCAAGACCTAGGTTGGGATTGTATTTGGATGACCTTGAGCGAATTCTCAAGGTCACAGGGTCACTTATGTGAAATTCGTTGCCGCGCTATAAGTCTTGAAGAGCGTGATGGAATTTCATGAAACTTGGTAGGATTATGTATCTAGGCATGACCTAGGTTGGGATTGTATTTGAGTGACCTTGACTTAATTTTCAAGGTCACAGGGTCACTTATATGAAATTGGTTTCCATGCGATAAGTCATGAAGAACTTGATGGAATTTCATGAAACTTGGTGGGATTATGTATCTAGGGAAGACCTAGGTTGGGATTGTATGTGGGTGACCTTGACCTAGTTTTCAAGGTCACAGGATCACTTATATGAAATTAGTTTCTCTGCGATAAGTCATGAAGAACGTGATGGAATTTGATGAAACTTGGTAGGATTATGTATCTTGGCAAGACCTAGGTTGGGATTGTATTTGGATGACCTTGAGCGAATTCTCAAGGTCACAGGGTCACTCATGTGAAATTGGTTTCCGTGCGATGTCTTGATGGAATTTGATGAAACTTGGTAGGCTTATGTATCTTGGCAAGACCTAGGTTTGGATTGTACTTGGATGACCTTGACCTAATTGTCAAGGTCACAGGGTCACTTATGTGAAATTGGTTTCCGTATGATCAGTCATGAAGAACAGTATGGAATTTGATGAAACTTGGTAGGATTATGTATCTTGGCAAGACCTAGGTTGGGATTGTATTTGGATGACCTTGAGCGAATTCTCAAGGTCACAGGGTCACTTATGTGAAATTGGTTTCCATTTTTTATGTCATGAAGAACAGGATGGAATTTGATGAAACTTGTTAGGATTATGTATCAAGGTAAGACCAAGGTTGGGATTGTATTTGGGTGACCTTGACCTAATTTTCAAGGTCACAGGGTCTTTTATGTGAAATTCGTTTCTCTGCAATAAGTCTTGAAGAACTTGATGAAAATTGCTAGAGTAATGTATCTAGGCGAGAGCTAAAATAGGATCGTAATTTTCAGGGAAACTTGGGTCATTTGTAATTTGTTATCACCTGTAGCTTATTCAGAGACGTAAGTGTTCCACCGGGAGACCATTGATTTTCTGTTGGAAAATCAGTCTGTTCTAGTTTATAAAGGATTAGAGCAGAAAATTTGTGGCAGCTTCCCACTGCCTGTCATCATGAGTCAGATGTAAATTTGGTTCTTTGCCCTACATGTACACGTTGACCATTTTTGACTTAAGTGTAGGATGTTGCATGCAGAATTGAGGGAAATTATGCTTATTTACACCAAAATTACAGTGAATGTTTACTTGAAGCAACGTTTTCACAGGGGTGTGTGGTTTGTATAAAAAAATTGATTAAAGATATTTTTGCCATCTTTCACATATTTAATAGTCCCTTAAAAAGATGGACAATGTGGAACACATCAACTTTGGTGACTGCTTACTGCGGAAAGGTGGGGCCACGGCAATTGCTGAGGCTCTGGCAGAAGGACATGTTAAATTAAAGGTATGTACTCTTGCTAGCTTGGATGAAAAAATGCAGACAAGGACCAGATGAGGAAATTTGCTCAATAAACTGCTTTGTTCTTTGCAATCTTTTGGAAATTAATTAATTAAACTTTGCTTCCATCTACAATTGTACAGATGTGAATTGGACTTTCCTTTAAGACTGTGCAAAATCTCTCTTTCACCGACTGACGACTATTTGGAATGAATATGAGAGGGGTTTATACAGTGGCAACCCTGTTCCCCAACTGTGTTTAAAGTATATGTGTGATTGATTGTAGGGGGGGGGGGGTGAGAATAGAAAGTTGATAGATTAGGATGAGCTGAGGTAATATTTCTGCTTTTGGTTGGTACGAGTACCGGGGAATTTAATGTTAAGGTGTCAGCATGTCCATACTCCATATGTTTTACATGGTAATCACTTCCCATACAGCAGGCAAAACACATGGATGTCACACATGTGTCAGTGTTATTGTAGAGAGTTTCTCCAAAAGTAGGAAACAGGTTTCAGCAAGAATAATTGTGGTTGTTGTCCATGGGGAGCCAGACATGTGCCAGGTTAACAACTTGCCTCAGCACATCCCCAACTCATCAAAAATTGTTGAGTTGTTGCAATGCGAATTCTGTGTTTGAATTTGTGTGCAGGGTTTATAAACATGGACATGGAGGGGAGGTGTCAATATTTGTCTTTGTATTATGTTTTGTTCTGTTTTAGGAATTAAACTTATCCTTTAACGAGATAAATAGGATAGGTGCAAATGCCGTGGCTGAAGCCATGGAAAACAAGATAGCATTAGAGAAATTGGATCTCAATGGTAAGTAGTGACCTTTCAATACCGTTAAAGTAACATATTTTGCCAACCAATTGTATAAGATGTTGAAGCAAGACAAAAACCTGATGCTGTTATGGTGATAATTTCTTCAAAGCCACAAATTTGTTTTATAATATGTTCGAGTGTGATGCTTTGTATACAGAATAAAAAAGTCCTTTAAGTTGATGAATCTGGTGTTGTAAAATATAATGCATCAGGGAATGAGAATTTGAATGCAGATGTTCACAATTCTGCTAGTTTCACCAAATGCTTGTATACTTGTTATAACAAATAAAATTGATAAGAGTGACCGTAAAAGAAGCAATACTACATTGCAGGCAACCAGCTGGGAGAAGAGGGCATTGAGATTGTTAAGGGCACACTGGAAAGTATAGACAAGCTGGAAATATTAGAACCTTTTAGGTGAGTTACAGGCTATTCTAGAAAAATTTTTCAAAGAGTGTAAATTGATATGAAGATATCAAAATGTACTATTATATAGAGGATAAACATTTTAACACAGTGATCAGAAATGTATGTATATTAGTTCCATGTAACCCAGTTTGTAAATGTATTTACTACAAACTTTTTTGGAGGTGGGGGGGGGGGGAGACCCGCTTGAAGAAGGTGAGACATATAGCTTTGCTCATGTTGGATGGTCAGTCACTAGAGGCTGTGGTCTCCTCACCATAACTCAAGAAGTTTTTGAGATAGGACTTAGGTATATGCTACTGTATAATGGCAAGGTGATGTATGAAGGTGGTTGACCTGGACTTTATTTCCAGGGTCATGGAGGTATTAGGGCCAGTACTTTTCCGCGATCGCGGAAAACGGACGGAATTCACGGAATCTATGATCTCAAACGGAATTTATGATTTGGAACGGAAATCGGCAAATGCCACGGAAATTATGCGGAATTTGTGAATTTTGCCTCTCAAATAATTCAAAATCACCACATATGTCATCGCATAAAGCAAAACGCATGGACTTGGATCCAAATTTGACGAGTCGGCGGCGTTATCGATGCCACGTGGAGCAAATTTAACGACAGGCCGGACACCTGCGCGCTATAGACCCCATTGCTACCATATCCATTCATTTGCATGGCATATAGATATAACGCGCAACAGAGGTACAATGATAATAGCGCCGTCTGTAGGTGGAGGCTGTCAACGTACATAGTAAACAATATGGAGTCACTTTGCCGTTCGTCGATGGATCAACATTTTCCAGAGGCGATAAGATCAACTGTTTTTCCTTTTTTTATTGACCAGTGCTAAAATCGTGCCCCAGAATTTGTGAAACGGAAATGAAACGGAATTTGTAGTTTCCCAAAACGGAAAAACACTCATTTTGAAACGGAAAAATACAGGCCCTAAGGTATTATAGTAAGTTTTGATTTCCACGTAACTAGAAAATTTTTTATGATAGGATCTGTATATTGCACAGGATTATAGTCCTTATCCAGGCTAGATCAAGTTTAAAGATGGGTGACCTTGATCTAAATTCAAAGGTCACAAGGCCACTTTAGTGAACTTGGTTTCTGCATTGTAAATCAAGGATCAGGACTGCTCCCCATAGTTCCTGACATAAGATGAAGAAGATACTTCATGAATAATTAATCAACTTTGACTGCCAGCACTGGTGGCGGCCTCGTTTTGACTAATTTCCTCACTGGCTAGAAAGGCCCCACATTAAATAAGATATCAGAACAAAAAATAAAGGTAATTAAGAGTCAAACGTTCATAATGAGTTTGTGCTGTTCCCAGTGCCAAACCTGCATCAAGGAGAACAGTTGACTTTGAATGTTGTCCTCAGTCATCTGCAATTCTCGCACAAAGTGTGCACAATAATTGAACAAAACTGAAGCAAAACATTGAAGTGCACAGTGTTTTTATCATTTGTGTGTATTTTGGGGCTATATATTTATAGCAGTTATTACCTTGTTTAAAATTTGTTAGGATTAAATTGCAGTTCCATGTATTTTTATTGTGCTTCAAGGACAACTGAAAACATCGAATATCATTCTGAAGTTCATATCGAACGGTCTTCTGTTACTAATATCAACCATAGATGAACAAGAGTTCAGCTCATGAAAGAAATTGAAGGTGATCAGAATGAACGTTTGTTTGGGATCAACCTTACAGTGGTCCAGCGTCTATGCAGTAAGGTTATCCTGTGTTGTATAATTGTTCAATTCTTTGTTTATCAGTGATGATGAAGGGACAGACGAAGAGGCAGAGGACGACGAAGAGGTAGCTACACATTGATCCAAACGCTAATTGGGCAAAGTGAAATATGGGGCTTTTTCATTTCAAGAATGAAGAATATTCAATGTGTGTGTAGAAGTGCAGGCAAGAAATTGCATCTCTAGCAAGGATGGGGCAGTTCTCTCTATCAAGCTATGGTCAGATATATGTATTTGCCCTGTAAAATGAGCAACCTGAAGGGTTTTTTGGGGGGGGGGGGTGGTTAAGATCATGTTTGTAGTCAAGTATAAAGTACTAGTATTAACATTTTCATTGCAGAGGAAATTTGTATATTTTGGCAACCTAAAAAACTGAGTAAGACTGGGGCGCAAGGGGCTCTGTCTCTTTTTATTTTAAAGCGTAGAAGAGGACAAGTCTGACCCGTTTCAAAGCCATCACTTCTTATCAGAGGCTGGCTTCTATAGTCTTTGGTATGCGCTTATATACCAGGATGTCACTTTCATGTTAATCACGTGTATATTGTCATGTCAGTTTGCTATGACGTGCAAGAGAACCTTTTGATTGCCTAATATGACATTACATCATCAGTCTTGCTTGTTGCTTAGCAAGATAGACCCGTGAAAAAACCCAGCACTACTGGGTCAGGTTTTAGTTCTGGACAACATCAAATTATATAAAAATAAGAGAAATACACCAAATGATAGCTAACTGGCAATTTAGAAGAAATTAGGAGGTGTTGACTCATGCAAATGAGTATTTCATGAGCAATAAAAATGTCATTAGGCAGATGAACCTAGAATTTATTTTTTTTTTTTTTTTGTTGTTGTTGTTGTTATTGTTGAAATTTTCATTTTGAAAACCTACATTTAAAATTTTGTGAGGGTGAGCTGGATGCACAGTGCGTGAGTGAAGCTGTCGGCTTGTTCATCTAGCTTCACGGAAAGGACTAACCTCAGTCCAAAGTTTCTGAACAAAAGTCAATTCAAGGAATCGTGTATCCAAAATAAGATATAGATTGGGAAATGAAAATTAAGTTAATTTCTAATGAGTAACTTAGCCTGCAGCATTGCCTTGAAGGGGGTGCTTTGTTTGTGACCCATGCAGTTATTTACTGGTGTACTGTTTTGGTCTCTTGGGTGAATCAACATACTAAGTAAATTTAGCTGTTTACAGTTGTTTCTGAGTTGATGCTAAAAGTGAGGTAATACAGTTGGTGGCACGCTTTTTAAGTCTTCACAAATTGGCAGCTCGTGAGCAGAAAGCAAAACTTTTCTGTTTTTTGCTTTCAGGATGCGGAGGAAGAACCAGAAGAGGACGAGGATGGTGAAGTGCTGGATGATCCAGCACTACACATACAGGGCACAGGATTAACTCCCAGGCCCCAGTCAGGCAAGGTAAGGTGCACATTTCAGCTACAAAATCAACATGTAGCCCATGGATAAGACATAACACAATTACATGCAGAATCACAGAAGCTGTCTTTTGCATGTCACCAGTATCATAACGTTTAGCTTATAGTCTGCTATTTTAGTACTTTGGAGCCTAGTCTAAAGCAGAAATGTAATTTCTGACCTATCCATGATTATCCACTGCCCACACAGTGGGTAGAGGGGATGCAGCATTGCATCATTTGTCGGCACCTATACCCATAACACAGAACCCTATCACATTATGCACAGATTCCAGATTTGCTTCCTGTCTTAACTCATCTGGTGCTGGACGGAGTCAACAGCTTTCCCCAGCTCGCCTTGGGCAAAATACACCTAAAACATGCCAAGGAAAGCTGTTGACCTGGACAATTGTATTCAATATAACTACAGAAATGCTACCACTTGAATGAAAGGTCTTTTCATAAGAAACCTGTTTTTAGCATCCTTATCATAATTAGAGAAGTTCCTTTGAAGTAGTTCAATTAATCACAGTGGCACCAAAAGAGAAAAAGGCACATCTGAACATCAAGGTGTGATGGAAATGGCAAATTTCAGATCAAGAGTATGCTTGGAAATAGACAGATCAAGTCTGTCCATGGTAGTTGCTGGAATAGTCATCTGAAACTATTAGCATACATAGCAGGTCTTTCTAAATTTTTTTTTTTTTTTTTTTTACTTACAGATGATAAGAATTACTGTGTTTGTGGTTCAAAAAGGGAAATTGACTCCTTTCACAGAACCAGGAAAGCATAGAATTTTCTCACCTCTGGCTGACTGGAGAGGACATCGCAGGGGTGGACACTTGTGGGCATAGGATCTTTAAAGTAAATTTGAGGTCAATTATAGCAACATTAACATAAATTGTAAAACTTTTTGATTAATATGCTTGGCAATATTGGTAATGTACCAGGCATTTTTTATTTGAAGATGTTAGAAACTTTTAACGGGCCAACTTAATGACAGTGCATAAAACAGTACAGAAAACTTACTGGGCCTGTAAGTTTTAATATTTAGTGGACCAGCTCAGTACTTAGTGGTCCAGAATTCTGATATTGCAAGTGTCAGCTGGGCCAGTAAGTTTTAATATTTAGTGGACCAGCTCAGTACTTAGTGGTCCAGAATTCTGATGTTGCGAGTGTCAAGGGGGTCCGAGGGCATGTTCCCCCCCCCCCAAAAAAAAGATGAAATCTAGGTGCTCTCTGGTGGCATCTCAGGTGATTTTTGTCACATTGTGAATACAATATTTACCTATGGATAAGTAAGGGAAAGAGGGTCAGTCTTGAAGGAAAGTGGCAGTTACTGAGCTAATATGCCCTGTTCACAACTTCAGTTAGCTCTCGGAGTATCCTGCTCCCAGCTAGACTTTGACTCAGACTGCATGGTCCCGCTGCTTGGCCTTCTTCTCTTCACTAGTTTGAATCTCCCTCTTGTGGGTCTTTTGAACGTTTAACCCCCAAGCACACTGGGCAGTTTTGGGATCTGGCACAGCCAGGCACTGGACATTTTTGTCTCGCCAGCATAAGCTGTTGGCGAGACTAAGCAGTCACTTTCCATCCGTCTGTCCGTCAACAAAAAACTTCAGAGTGGCTTGAACTACGCTGGCGAGACATTCATGCCCCCGGGCATGACTCTGGTTTGTTTGTTGCACAACATGTGACTTGCTGGCGTAAAAGTGCCATAACTTTCTAATTTTCGCAGTTCATGCAAAATGATCAAGATGACTTTTGTTGAGTATGATCTTCTCTGCATTTCTATGTGGTTTCCTTGTCAATTTAAACAAAAAGTTGTGCCTTACACACTAACAAAGTGAATATATCGATCCCAATCACGAATTGATCAAAACGTTCAAGCCTGTGTGAATACAATTGCATTGGCACTTGTCCACGCATTTTCCTTGGGTTGCGTTATGAGTGATCATTCCTCTTAAATTTTTTCTAAAGATCAGTTGTGTATCATAGTTGTCATTAAATTATAGGGGTCAAGTTTGTTTGTGGCGGCAGTAAATAGTTGATAAACCCACTTTACCCCAGTCACTGATAAACTGTCAACATGACCAACAAATGCTGCAGCGGTATTTTCATCCGAGCCATGTTTACCTGCTATTGGCATATTTTACTCTCTTTCTGTGAAAAAAATTGGCCCCTCTGCTCTGTTGTACGCAAAGACTGGAAGTGTGTTATCATTCTGATCAATTTTCAGCGTTAAATTTTGTTTCGTGCTTTAATAAATTGTCCTTAATCGTCATTTGTGTGTATACAAATGTCGCCCATCCTTCAAGCCAGACTTCACAACAGGAGGTAGGGAGTACTCCCGAACAAATCATTATGTAGAAAAACAACGCATTTGATTGGATGGCGAACACCATGTGATCGATTCTGTAATGAGACCCCCATACAGTATCTGTGTACTGACCACCACACATGCATAGGTGTCAGTTGGTTTCTGACACCTGTGGGGTTACTCACCAGAGCCGTTTGTGAAACCTTTAAAATGAGTATATTTTGGCAGCATGTGCTCATAATCCCACCGCATATGGCTCTGTTGGATATAACCATTCGTACAAGTGTGGTATTTAGAGGGCAAAATGCCATTGTTTCAGTTATGGCAGACACTTCACTGATCAGGCAAGCTTTACTGCGCTAAAATATTCAAACCTATTGTTATAAGTTAAACCTTTTATGAAAGGTTTCATTAATAGTTTAGAGGCCGTTTTCCTTCCATACTTAAACTTGTTCAGCTGAGATATTCATGTTATTTTACCATGTAAACCTTGCTCTGTGACAAGTGCCTATGTTAAAACTACATGTATAAAATCAAGTAGTCTTACCCGAACAAAGGGGCTTTCTCTAGGCATTGGAGGTGAGAAAACCACTGGGCACAGTGGTCCACCTGTGCAGGAAAGTCCTGAATTAGAATAATACCATTATGGGGCTATGGCGTAAGGAGAATAGTTTTTTGAAACAGGATTTCAGTGTAAATTTTTTCGTATGTGAGAGAAGGGAGAGAGTTTCTTACGGATAGAACAGGTCACTATTGCACCATGTAAAGGGGGACGCATGGGTCACAGAAAAGTGCACTTTTTTGGACCATGACAGGTTTTTGATTCAACACAGTATCAAGTATAGGACCTCATGGACTGTAAGTCAGCATAAGGGCATAATTGTAACAGTATGTAGGTTGAGCACAAGAGCTCAAATTGCCTTTATCTCAGAACACTCTGTCCCTTCCTTTTCGTAAGACTAAGAAAGTCGCGCTGAAGCACCAAACTGACCCCATAGGTTGGCTGGCATACCTGTGGCCACGGTGAGCACAACCGCACCAGCCACTGTCCCCCTGATTCCCACTCAAGCCCAACAATGACCCACCCTCGGCGACTGTGGCCTGTTGGCATGGATTCATGTTCACCTGTGCACTAACGTGGTGATTCAACAAGGTATCAAACCCAGAACCTTGCATCTGAGCTAGGGTTTTGCCATGACACTGAAAGTGTAGGTGCTGGGTGTGAGGTCTCCAACCTGCCTGCTTTTCACATCAGGCAATGTCAATAAATATTGCGGATGACCCGTCAAAGTAGGTACATTAACAATTGTCTTTGCATGCTTCGTTTACATCAAGGAAAAGTGTAACGGCATGTAGCTGAAATATATGGCAGAAAGGAACTGTATGCAGGAAAGATATTTTTTGTGCCAGGTTTCCATGTAGTCTGACAATGAGCACAGCAGACTGTACCATGCATGAGCACTGGAAACTGAAAATATTGTATCATGAAATTTATATTGAGATAGAGATGCATACTGACAAATTCCATCCCTATTGCACTGCAAAATGCAGCTGTAATGTGGGATTAAATGTGCACTGATATTTATCTTCAAGCACATTGTACATACAGTGAGGACAGATGAGACTATTCATTTCTGATCAGTATGTCAAGAGCATGTTTTTGTCTCTTCACCAGTGTAACTTAGCAAGAATCAGTATGTTGGTTACCATGGTGATTCCTGTATATAATTTTTTTTCATTTGAAGAGTACCATGAGTGTAACAGATAGGAAGACAGATTATATGGCATTATCATGTACCCTAGCTGTGCCAGAATATTCAGCGAAAAATACTGTCATGTGGGTCTGTTGTTACTTGACCATACCAACCAATCAGAAGCATTGCCTTTGGGTGCCAAAAAGAGGCTTCAACATGATGTCACTGCCATGTCATACCTGAACAGTAATAGGTCTGGTCCATAGAGTGGAAAAACTGGAATCCAGGTTGTAGTCCAGGAATAGGCAATTGTAGTTTTAAGGTACTGTGCACTACAATCAGAAAATTTCCTGCACCTGGGTTTGGTGGAAGAAACGCGTGCAAAATGTATTTGGGTGCAGAGGTTGTGGTAGATGAAGAGAGCCCTGTGTTGGGACAAATAGTTGTCAACAGTTTCACTGCTGGGAAATAGGACATCAGTGCAAAAGCCTTCAAAAGTTAACTGGGTTAACTGGAACTGTTCTCTGTCTGCCTTCAGGGCCGCAACCTAGGAGTCAGATTGATCAGATTGGTCGGACCAACATTTACTAGAACTACATGTATGTCAATATACAGAAATGTGCTTAGAATTTCCAAATTTCTGAATTTGGCGTGACCAAGTTTCAATTCAAGGCCACAGCACAGGCCTTGCTATGTTAAGAGTGGATGCAGACTACTTCCTTGTGTTTGCAAGTGTTCCCAAGACTCACAGAGGAGTTTTGCATAATATCTTAAATGTGAAGAAAGTTTCCTATGTACATATAATTAGTTAGGGCTGTGAATTGGCCTCGAAAGATTAAATTGATTGTTGTTTAGTTTTTGCATATCAGATCAATTGTCCAATCAATTGTTTCAGACTCCCTGATTCTCCAGCATGATAATATTTCAAACTAGATCTTATTGTATGATTGCCCCTGCAATAATAGAACCAAAAGTTTGTTCCTGGAAAGAGCATGAAAGCACTCTAAAACCTTATTATTTCTTCAAAGTTACCCATATGTATTGCTTACACAAATTCTATCCTAGCTAATATAGTGCTTGAAATAGCCATTGATCTCTGTGTTTTGACAGCAGAGAGATTGAAAATGCAGCGAAACTGTAATACGCTAGATTACATATTGTTTAAATTGTATTTGATCAGATTTACCCTTTCCCCCTTGAATTAAGACTTAGTCAACAGCTTTCCTCGACATGGGTTGGGCACTAAGTGCCCAACCCATGCCAAGGGAAGCTGTTGACCTGGGTCATATTGTCTTGACAGGTCTCATCTTCAATTCTCATTCAAATTGTTTTTCATTGCTGTTGAAATCAGTTGCGGTACATGTTTGGTGTACACGTGCAAGCCTAAGCCTCAGTTGGGTTTGAAAAAGAGGCTTGCATGTGTTCACCAGGGGAGCCGTCAAACCCTGAAGGGGCAGGTGGAATATACTGTTGCTCGGGTGGTGGGGGTGGGGTGGGAGGGGGGTTTTAAGCTAATTGGTTAAGGCCTTTGGGGGCTAGTGTGCCCATTGTTTTGATCCAGTGGCTTTCTCTGGTTCTCAATATGTGTCTGTTCATGGCCCCTAAATGGGCTTGTGGCGGAACGGCTTCTATGGGGAGGATTTCAAAATCCTGAAGGCCAGTATGGCCTGGGCTGTTGAAGTGGAGACTGAGTGAAGTGTGTGTTTGTCTCCGGATGGAGGAAAGGTGCTGGGATAGGCGTTTTGAGAGGGTTTGTGTAGTCTGGCCTATGTATTGTACCTTGCATTTGGTGCAGTTGATCAGATATATGGCATGGGAGGATTTGCAGGAGAGGTGGCAGTTGATATTGTAGGCTTTGGAGGGGTTGTGGTAGCTGTTAAAAGTGGTACCTTCTCGGATGTATTTACAGGCTTGGCAGTGTGGGAGTGGACATTTGAGGACCCCTGGGGTTTGTGGTGGAGTCTTTTTGTTTTGAGTGGGGATATTGCTGTGATCAAGTTGTGGAAGGGCAGCTTTGACTACAAATTCTTTCAGATTACGGGGTCTGCTGTAGGCTATCATGGGGTAGTCTTTGAAAAGAGGAGACAAGAGTGGCTTGGACAGGAAATGTTTTTCCCAGAGTCGCTTGAGGTCTTTGTTAATGTGTTGTAGGCTGGGGTGGAATGGGAGGACTAGGACTGACCTGTGTGTAGTGTTTTTGGTTGCCTTGTACCTGAGTGTCTGTCCCGCTTGAAAATGCTGAAGCAGACGACATTTGACCACCAGCACATTTTGGCCGGTTTAAGGGGGAAAGGGTTAAAACCAAAGGCTGCCACAGCGGGGATTCCTCCGGTGGGCAGCATTGGCCAGATGTATCAATATTTCCCAGGAGGGCTCAGAACAAGTAGCCAGCATTCCATAAATGTGATGGTATTACATTTAGCATAGCCTAAAACATCAATTCACCCAGTCATTTATAATTAATTACTCTTTATTTTTGTAAGGGTGAAGGAGTTTCTACAACATAGACAATTAATTCCTATATGGGTTTATGAGTGATGCTTTGATAAATCATTACAGATATAAAAAGAGAGTTTATCATTATCACACCGTAGTAAATCTTTCGCCAAGTTTATAGCCAGGCTTGTCATAAACATATTGTTTATAACTGTTTCATACAGAGAGGTATGACTCTGATGGTTGACTGGTGCAAACAAAAGTGGCTCCCTAAAAAAGTCATAGGGTAGTGGATGCAGTTTTCGGTCACCCCACCCATTCATTAACCGTGCTGCACACCTGTCACATCATTCGATAATTTGGTCTCGTGCTGCGTTCGGCAGCTGAATGACGCTCACGGGTAAGGTTGTTTAGGCCTATAGCTAGCAGCTCCTGTTATTTTGACGAAAAGTTACCTTTTTTCTTTCTCTGTTCATTCGTGTGTGCCGCCATGTTGTTTTATAACCAGGTTGTAAGGACCAAGAAAAAAAAGGGTTCAAATTTGCAGTAAAGTCATGTTACCCATCCAAAGCAGACGCCAGTCAGATCAGGGGAGTTCCAGAACTTTCTTTCAATGTGTCATGTGACCAGAAAGTGACAAATTTAGCGGGGAGCATCTCGTAATTCTATCTTGTATTTCTTACCGCTGGAGGCAGTTTTCAGTCACCTTGAATTTATAGCACTATAAGGATATCAGGGTGAGTTGTAATGGAAGAACTGATGTTGAGTTGCTCCTAACAAAGTCATTTAAGACATTTACCAACATGTAATAAAGTTCTCGAATGCTACATGTGAGTACAGAAGAGTAGATATGATGCGTCCATCATTCAATTCCAACATGGCAGGTATGCTCCGTGAAGAATTCCAACATGAAAATTTCAGACTGGTCACCTGTCAAATTAATCTGTTGTTATGTTCTCATGAAATGCATAAACTGTCACAATTAGGTTTATTTTACAGTTTTACAAAAAAATTTATACAAATAAAAGCATGTCTTTGCTTTTCGTCTGGAAAGACTTTCTAACCGAAAACTGCCTCCGCTCACTAAAAAGTTTTGCAACCTGTAGAGTGTCGTGATTCATATTAAGCAAGAACGCTGCATATGACATCTATCAGTACACCAACAAATTAGTAGTGCCAATGTAAAGTCGCATACAGAAAATATTTATCGATGCTTCAGGATCGCCGAAGGTATGTATCGATTTATGCTTAAGTGACCGAAAACTGGCTCCACTTGTAGTGACTACGTATACCCTACCAAACTTGATAAGTTTATTTGTTAAAAAAAAATGCATCTATTCCATTAAATCAATGAGACAATTTCTGAATCGATTAAAGACATTTTTCCCGACTGAACAATCAATGAATCAATTATTTGTATAATCAGCCCAGAGCTACATATAATGTTCAAAGGGAGATAGTTTTACAATTGAGTTCCATGATGTGCAAGGTCAGATGTGGGGGGCAGGGCTGTTCTTTGTCCTTTGTAACACAGTAAAACCTGTCTTTGAACATGTTGAAAGGGAAAAAAACACAAAAGAACCTGTATAATTACCAAACCACATATCGTGCTCACACAAGCTTGTACCTGAGTTTGCAATTACAGGGAGTCATTGTAAATGCTGAGAACAAAAGAAAAATTTCCATTATTCACATAAGCTTGCTTTTTGGGGATAGCCAGTGGATTACCTCTAAAGACAAGTTTTAATGTAAAACCAAATATTAAAACTTTAAGTCTAAATAAAGCAATTGTATTATTGTGGGTACTTTCAAAGTGCGTACAGTTATGGTGCAGAACAAACTGCGATGTTGACTCAGAAGAGATTAACATGAGTACTCAGTGAGAAGAATGCAGTACAGTAATGATCTTGGTGATCAAGGGTTAAAATCAATAGTTATCACTGCACATTTTTCACATGAACTCTGCAGGTTCTCAAACAATTCCAAATTGTTGCTCCTCCTCCTGCCAAAAAAAAACAAACAAACAAACAAACGCAAGTGTTTTTTGAACTTTTAGTTTCCATTTGCAGTTCTTGGAGCTGTGGGAACATTGTACACATGATTACGTTGATTACGTTCTCAACCACTGAACGTAATTGCCAGTTAAATTTGAAAATCCGAACCAAAATTCTGTAACTAGTTTTGCTAAATTTACCATTGCGTTTCCTCCCTTTGCAGGCCCCAACATCTGATCTTGCTGATGAAATGGAAAAGCTGAAGTTGTAGTTACCATGGTAACCAGTCGTAACCAACCTAGGCCAATCAGCGTGGAGTTGTAATATCCATAGTAACCGGTCTTTGCCAACCCAGAAAATCAAATCATCCAACGGGGAGGTGTACCATTATAGTTACTATGGTGACCAGTCGTAATCAAGCTAGAAAATCAAGTCGTCTGGCAGAGAGGTGTGGGCAACAGCTGTGTGGCTCGGAGATCACATGAGCTCATACTGATGGTGTCTTGACCTTCACAATCATGTAAATAAGAGATGAGAGTTTGCAAAATATTGTCAGACATCAATTTCTGTCACGCTGCACATTTAAAAGATGTGCTTTTTACTTGCAACATATATAGTCACACAAAAGTTTCAGTGTCTAAATATAATTATAATAGCAAAGCTATCGTCCAAATGTGTCTCAGTCCACCTCTCGTATTTCTGTATCCAATTTGCTACTCATTATGAAATATCTTCAGTTTATAGTGGACATATGGGCAAAGATGTCAAGTTGTCAAACATACCTGTATCAGCCGTTACTACTCTCAGCAGTTTAGAATTCTTTCATTTGTCTCAAAATAACAATACAAGCTTGTGCCTGAAATAAATCTAAAAACATAACATTTTTTAAAAAGGATCTGAAGTGGAAATGGTTGCTTTGTATTTTTTTGGTGACAATTTTGTATTTTAACTTGTGCTGTATTTCTCTAGCATCAGTGCCAAGTGTGTGGATGCTTGCAGGGATGAGAATTCCCCTCTTTTCAGAGGTTTTCCTCCTTTTTGCTCGCAAAAGTTTGTGCTAAAAGCTTGTGAATTTTGTATGAAAAGGACAAATCTGAGAAAATGATGGAGAAAGGGACACATATAGGGGTATGCCCCTTCTTTCTTGTTCTTTTAGTGTTTTCATCCCTGTGCCTGAAATTTGTTAGACCTTTGTGTGCACTGGGCTGGAAGCTGGTGACCTTAGGGGGAGCCAACCATAGTATTTTAATGGATGAAAATATTAAGTTTTAGGGGTCGCACTGACAACAGATCCTCCTACTTGATGTGTAGGCATCTGTTATTTACTTTATTGGACCTATTTATTTTAATCATTATTTTGCAAAACATTCTTGCTGCATATTTTTGTCATGTATAGGGTAAGGAGTGCATACATACATATTGATGTGTAATGTGGAAACTTACATGTACGTGTGGTTGTGTGAGCATTTTCAGTTGATCTCATGTTTTGCAGGAAAAGTGTTCTGTGCAGCTATTTTCCTGAGGAAAGGCTGGCACATATTAAAATACAGTGCTAAAAACTGTTTGTACATGTAGGTGAGTTGACACAAGTTGTAAACCAGAAATGTGTAGGTCTATACAAAATAGAATTTATGTTCAAAAGAGCATATCTGTTCAGGGAATCAATTGAACATTTGTTGTACCAATGACAAGGGGAAGAAAAACAACCCAAAGAAGCATAGTTTTGACCCAGGCCCCTTCCCCTACCCTCCCCACCCCCACCCCCTAAAAATAAAGACAAAACTTGACATTTAAAATGATTTCTATTGCTCACCACCACCGCACCCCTTTTAATTTTGCACCGGTCAAACACTTCAGTGCAACATTATGCCGTATGAAAATATGATTTATTTGTAAGGGTCTACAAGTACATGTATTATGTGGAGTGTATTGATCTGATGTTACATGTATCACCACATATAACACAATGGTTGTATGCAGGCAGCTGTAATTGTGTGCATTTTGATAACATTTTTTCTCAAACATTAATTTGTGTGATGGCAGTTAAATGAGACGTTTTCCCACCCACCTACCTCCACCCCTGCAAATTAATTTGTATTCATATTCTCTCTCTCTCTCTCTCTCTCTCTCTCTCTCTCTCTCTCTCTCTCTCTCCTCTCCCTCTCCCTCTCCCTCTCCCTCTCCCTCTCCCTCTCCCTCTCCCTCTCCCTCTCTCTCTCTCTCTCTCTCTCTCTCTCTAAAAAACTAAAATAAATAAATAAATAAATAAAAAAACATATTAGCCAGATTGATTCAATCTGCGAAAAGAAAACTGTATCCGAAATGTACTAAAATGAACTTGAGTTATCCATCACATGTTTTGTTCTGACTGCAGTGACAATTTTAATCAACATGCAGTCAAAAGCTTGTACAGAATCACTCGTATACATAAGTAAAAAGATATTGTGACATTTTCATAGTGATAACACAGTGTTGCTTACATATGGCATGAAGCTGTACAGTTGATGGACAAATTCTACCACAGTTTAGTGTGGCAGAGAACTGGACTTCTGTCTTTATATTATATAAACTGAATACAAACATACTAGTGGCACTGAATGACTTGGTTTTTTGAGTGCCAAGTCTTGACCAATTGTTTTTGCAGCTTTTCCAAATGACAACTTTTATTGAAAAAAGGGGCATTTATAACCCTTTCGTGCCAGGTATGCCCAAAGTACACAGATGTAAATTGTCGTCTGCCTCAAATTTTTCACATATAATTCTTGCCAGTATAAAACATTTTACCGAGAATCGTAGATGACTCCTATGAATATAATGATAGCATGACCCAGGTCAACCGTTGTCCTTGGTCTGGGTGAGGTGCAATGCATCCAACCCCCGCCAAGGAAAGCTGTTGACTGCGTTTAATGTTAACCAGGACAGGGTTGAGCATTGAACAGTGAGTAAAAAGGGACCATAATAAGTGGGAAGTCCAGAACTAGATTTTTTCTATAACTTAGCAAAAACTGAAATCTTTGATAGGTTATCGAAATTAAAGTGGGCAAATGGTTTATATATATATATAATTTTTCAATTTTGTTTGTCTCTCTGTATGTTGATCTAGCGGTTTCTTGTATGTAAGACACAAAATGGACACAAAAACTAGAGATAAATCTAACAAAAAGGCATGGAGCAAACTAAAAAACCATGGTAATACTTGTCTTGATATTTTAGCTGCAGAGACTACTGTTGACAAGAAGTAAATACATAATTCTATTTGAATTGAAGTTTGATGTTGAATGTGTGTACTTTTGTGCGTTACTGTGAGGATATTGTGCAAAGTAAGCTGTGTTGTAAATTAAAGTCTCCCTCAAAGGTGGTGTAAACATTGCATTAGTAGTGGTTTCTAGCAAGTATGGTAGTTTGGTGTCTCAGGTAAAAAAAAAAAAAGCACTGTGATATTAATGTGTACTTTGTCCACTAGAACATTGTATTTTTACAAGCAGAATAATTATATTTCAAATGTAACTTATTCACAAATTGCCACTACAGAAGATTTATGGCACTGCACAGTGCATATATAAGATTTAAAGCCCCAGAGAAACTGCACAGTACATGTACAATGTATTTAAGGAACCCTAGAAAGGCAGTGGTGTTGGAAGAGTACGTTTTGTCCCATTAGGCCATACCCGATACAAGCTGCCGGTATATTTTTCTAAGGCCTTGCAAACTTAATGTTTTGTGTCTTAGACACTTTTAAGTTGACTGATGAGAAAGGGGGGGGGGGGGGGGGGGTTGTAGCCATTTTGCACCACACGTATCATCTTTTTCAAAAACAATACAATTCAAAGTATATCTTTTGGCAGAAAAATGTGTAAAACATGTCTCCAGTTTGCATATTAGCACATAAGGTTGGTGGTGCCTGAGAAGCTTAACAAAATATTTTGCAAGCCACAGAGATTGCTTGCACAGGCTAGTCATGCAAGATCTCACCTGAAATAGGGACATGCGGGGGAAGTGTATATGATGATATGCCCACTGTAAATTGCTTTAAGTTCGCTGAACTCTTATTTTCATTTATTTCACTGATGACACAAAACTGTGAATATAAAAACACAGTGAAATAGTATTTTAACATTGTTTGAATAGGACTTATGTCCAAAACAGAGGAATTAAAACAACATGTGCAATGAACTGTTAAAAATACAGAAACTGAGAAAATTTATGCACACAAAATAAAGCAATTTACAGTAGTTATGGTAAAGGCATCCCATCAAGTATTTTACTTGTACCTGGGTATGCACACAAGAAGCAATTCATTGTACCAAGATGAGACACTTGTTTAAGATGTTTTTGACAAGTATATCTAAATCTATCCTTATGAGACACTTCTCAAATAAACACAGCCAGATCTTATTGTAGCAACGTGACTTGAGATGAACACAGATTCTCATCAGAGCAACATGACTTTAAGTTAAATGAACACATATTGCTATCATTGCAACATGGCTTAAAACGTAAAATGGAGAGGTTCCTGTTATAGCAACGTGGCCTTAGTAATTTGTAGCCAACACAAAAACTTGCAACTTGTAACTGTCCATTTAAAGAGCACTTGACTGACAACTTGGTCATAGCATAAGTGGGAAAGGGTTTCTCAAAGTGCAAATAAAGTACATGTATTGAAATAGTGCCATCCCAAATATGGCATTTCAAAAAAAGCCACAACGAAGCAGTCAATGTTTCAGACTTCATCATAAGTCGAATAATGAGAACAGAGTGATTTACATTTACAAGCAAGGGGGAGGGGCCCCTCAGTGGCTTGCTTTCCAGAAGTTGTCTTCGGCATAACTCGAAATGCTACCTTTGAGACTGGGATTTCTACCCTTGTAGTAACCAGCCTGTGCATCGTTCATCCAACATTGACTGCAGCTACACCAAACTTTTATCAGGGATGTTCCTTTGTAATAGCTATAGGATAGACCAGAGCTATATTGATAACAGGCTGCCCCCAATCATCTTAAGTTTAAATAGGATTTTTTTTTTTTCAAATTGTTTGATGATTAGATACTGATTTGGTGCCAGAATGATTCTTTTGGCCTTGTTCTATAAATTTAGTAGATTCCATGCTGTGCTGGTCAGTGGTTTTTTGCAATTCCTGGCAAGTAATGTTTCAGCTAGCATACAGACTTAAGACTAAAAAAATGGCAGTGGAATGAAGGTCTGCTACAGTATGGAAGTAATTGCAGCAAAAAAGGCTGTATGCCTTGGGTCTACAAACCTCATTCAAAGTATTTTTATGTACATAAACAAAAAATCAAGCAGTAGCAAGGGCATTATTCAAGCTGTCCCACCAATCAGGATGGGGGTGGCAGTATGAGGTTGACAAGTGAGTGTGCCATTTCATAATGAAAGTATTATCACAGAATTATAGTCAGATGCACCACCAAGGAAAATGTTTTCTCCTGTACAGTGACTGTTGGGGATATTAGACAATCTTGTGACATTAATTTTGTATTTTTGACAATTTGTTTTTGTATTGATGAGTTTTAGCACAGTATTTTTCACAAGTTCTATGTTCTTATTTATAATCAGTAATCAGGGTTTTGGGAGCAGACAGATGGTAAGAAAACAGTAACTACAGATTATTGTGAAGTAATATTCATTTCATTTGTGTGTGTGTCAAATAGGGCAACCTGTATTTATATGTTTGTGTGTGTGTGTGTGTGTCTTAAGATACACATCTGATTTTTTCAAAGCTTTAAAGCCAACAAAGTATATTTATTTTTAGTGTTATTGTGCACATTTTAGACAGTCCTTGTCGTGACATGCTGGCAAATTATGTCTCCCAGTGGAACCTCAGAGATGTATTGTTTTATGTAGTGGCCATTTCTGCTGCTTCTTCTTGTTGTTCAACGCTTTGGGTTTTCACACAATAAATCTTGAAGGACTCCATGAAGCTTTCACAATATTTGGTGGGAATATATATCTAGGTGAGGCGTACATTAATTGTGTGTATTTGAATCCCCTGGACCTAACTCTCAAGGTCACAGGGTCACGTGAAATCAGTTTTCATGCAATAGACTATTGAAGAACTTTCTGTCTTACCGTGGCTTAATTCTCAAGGTCACAGGGTCACTTGTGTGAGTCCGTTTCCATGTTCTAACTATTTTTAATAGGAAATGACAAAACTTGGAGGGATTATGTATTTCAGTGAGACCTAGGTTGAGATTGTATCTTGGTTGTCTTGACCTGATTTTTAAGATCACTAATATAAAATTGATTTCCATGTGATAACTACTAAAGAACACAACAAAACTTGATCAAACTTGGTTGGATTATCTTTCTGGGCAAGATCTAAGTTGGGATTGTGATTGGGTCACCTTGACCTAATTCACAAGGTCACTTATGTGAATTTGGTTTTCATGCAATGGTATTATCATTTATCTCCTTCAGACAGACAAACATTCCACTGGGAGACATTGATTTTGTGTCACAAAGCCAGTAATAGTGTAACTTGGATAGTTCAGGACCAATATTTTAATAAAGTAATTAAAAAAAGTATGGAATCTGTAGCGGGTGCTGCTGCTTACGAGAAATCACTTGACGTATTCTGCCATATCTGATTGACTCGTATATGTCAGGTGATCCCTCTTAACCATTGGTGCCCTCTAGTGATTCAAATCATCAAGGTATCACCCATTACTTGTATGTGTACTCTGAACAGAAACATTCAGGGAATGAATGGGAAAGTGCAAATTATTCAACTCCTTTGACACATAAGGGCCATTTGATAAGTATAATGGATTTTACTCCATCATTTAAAATGGAGTTCTAATCAACTGGGGTTCTGCTGAAATTGTATTTGGTGCCATCTTTTATGGATTGAAAATTCATATTTTTATGCTGAAACATATCTGGAGTCTGGACACACCTACCATCCTCCAACAAAGTCCAGATCTGAGAGGTGTTTGGTGATTGTGGATCCAGTTTTGAGCGTTTTATGTATTTTTACAATGCATGGGTACATTACAAGTGTTATACAGTCAGGCCGCGTTTATCTGGCACCATCTGTTTTTGGTCATTTTGCCAGATTAGCAAGGTTGCCAGATTAACAAATCACAGTATAATTACCAGGATATATAGAGAATAATAATAAAGAGACCAAATTTGCAACTAACAATGAGTAAATAAAAACATAATAACATACACGTATTACCAATCATATGAAATTTTAAAAACGAAATGTGCAAATTATAGGAAAAAAAACTTTATTCAATGATTCATATCCACATGTACAAATAATGTTACGTTCAAAATTGATGGAGCAAGCGGGCATCAATGTCCCAACCCTAATGTATATCTCACACACGTATTTGGACATATTTTGCCTTTAATAGCTTATTTTGACACAAAGAAATCCGAAATCTTTTTTTTTTTGTTTATTGGGCTCACTTTTCATATCTTTTAACTGTTCTTCTCTTCGCCGAACTTTTGCTACGTCGTCACCACAAAATCCCTCATTGGATTCTGGCCATTGCAATGAAATTTAACCATTTAAGGCGGGAACAATTAAACATCTTATCAACTCAGAACTTGTTTGGAACACATCAGGTGATTGTTGATTTTGCGGTACGGCACAATAAGGTATGTTATTGCAAGGTATATGCTCCATTGAATATCAAGTGACGGATTAAAGAGGCAAATTACATTGAAAAAAGCCCTTTTTGTTCTGCAATTAACATGCCGGTGACGAAATTCAAGGGTGCCTGATTATCATGTAGTAAATCAATGGGGGATATCCGTTGAGAGCTTATTGCTGCCGAATTTCAAGGGTGCCGAATTATCAAGTGACGGTTAAAGGCGGCCTGACTGTAATAGCATTTAGCTTTCCAGTCACCTGTTCTGTGAGCAAAGACATGGAAATAATATTACTGATGCCCAATACATATGATACATGTGTTTAGTGTTCTTGACATTGATCTGTTCTGCTCTGTGCTGTGAGGATTCCACTACAGGAGATTTAATCTGAACACTGCATCCAGATATTGATTACAGTATCCAGGTATGAAGAAATCCTTCAGTTTGAAACTGGTTGTCAAACTGGAGATGCATACATGTACAATGTGGGTAATCAGTGAGATTAAAAGAACAAAAAAGTTCTCATTATCCGCACATCTTTATCATTTTAAATCCAGAAACTCCAAAAATTTTAACTGCTCAAAGGCTAAATTGTTCTGATGTACAGTGAATTTGTGAAGATGTGTTAGAATCATTGAAATCATATTTTTTAAGTGTTTTTACTTCTGCAGGAATTGTTTTATGTTTGATGAAAAAAAAACGACAACATACATTTCAGCAATATTGCACTTACACATAAAACACCTGAGTAACACACTGTGAGGAAATAACTCTGTGACTACTGCTGACTGAATGTATATGCGAAGTGTTGTAACTTGTTTTAACTCCTTCAGTGCCAAGCACGACTCAAGTCAATCTACATAAGTCAAACTAGTCTGAATTATCATGAGGATCCCATATTCGTATTCCTCATAAAAATACCTTTTATTCAAGTACCAGCATGTCTATAGTTCCAGAGAGAATATTGCTGGTCAGCAGTTTTTGTCGGTGCTCATTGGGTGCATTGCGCCCAATGCACACCAAGAAAAGCTGTTGACTCAGTCCAAAATTTGGCACTGAAAGAGTTGTGCTCAGAAGAATAAACGGTTGAAGTGAGCAATTTTATGATAATTGTTTCTTCAGGAAAGATTGGGAAAATAGTCCTGGGCTACAGTTTTTAGATTGGCATTAGCCATAGTAATATAACACATTCAGACTCAGACGGTATTTATAGCCAATATGATAACAAAAGTTTGCAAAAACTGCTTTTAAAGAGAAGAAATTGGAGCATTCTGAGAGTTCATCTGAGAAATGTAGAACTTTGGCTGCCAATTGAAAGATATGTACTCGGGTGCCAACTTGAAGTATTCAATCACAGGTAACCCTGCATAGTAGTATTATACAACAGTCCCATTATTCAGCTGATATCGTAAGTCCCACCTACACTAGCATCAATAAAATGGCAAACATTTAGTTAATCTTTCCGTTTTCAAAAAAGAAGATGAACACCTTATGAAAAAATGCGGAAGTATATGCTAGTATGGGATCAGTGTTATGATGTAGATCTATATATACATATACTTACATTGGTGAGTTTTGCAATTAATATGGCTAAGTGTTGCCGTGTAGACATAATTTTTGGAGGGTTTGTCTCCACTAATAAAGTATGAAGAGACCATGTGTTGGAGTTGTGTTAATAACTCTTGTTTACAACAGTCAAGACTGCCTGTTTTTTTGTGTCTGCAGTTTAAAGTCCACACAATTTTTTCCCTGCCTTGCCCCACGGATCGCCAGCTGGCTGTCAGAGCTTTTCCACTTCAAAGGGCCTTCCATAAGTGATACTGTAGTTCTGGAAATTTTCAGGTGTGGTTAACATGGTTAATTTCGTGCAAACATGTTTTTCCGTAAATTAGAAAGTATTTGCGTATTTTCATTTCACGCATCATGGCTTGTCTATATACAACCTTGCATTATGTCAGTTATTTTTGGCGCATCTTATTCTCGCACATCAAGTACTAGTGTGAAATTAAGTTGAGCGCGAAAATTTCTATAACTACAGTATTATGGACACACTTGATGCTAAGATCAACTGACATTTGTTTTGTAAATTTGTGCAAAATGAAGTCTACACTGTGGTTTTTCACAGTCATTTCTTGAGGCATGTCCCATTTTTAATGACAGGAATCTCCCATTCTAGAGAATAGAATGGAGGATAATAATCATGAAAGAGTTATGCTGCCAAACTCTGGTGCTTTTACAATCAGTGTAAAGGTGGCAAATGCACCCAAGACCTGTCGCTATGTCATCGTGAGATGTGGTAGTTCTTCCCACAGTACTTCTTAACACTGCCCAGTCTGGGAATTTGGGGTAAAATTTCAAATGTTAGACCCATTTTATTCTGTATCTAGTTATCATAACTGTATATCACCATATTCAGTGGAAGCAGTACTCTCAGGTTCCAAAGTGCCAAAATGAAAATGATCGGCGTAACACTTGGTTGCCATGGTTACCAAAATTTTGTTCCATATTGTGATATTTTGCACAATAACTAATGTTTAACAACATGAAATGGTTCACCAAGGTCCACATTGCATTCCTAAAACCTTTTTGGTGCTAAGATCGTGACAGGTCAGATCACAAATACATTTATGCCTTTGATTTTTGCAAAGTACATCTTTTGCATAAAAATAGTTTGGGACAGTTGCCATGGCAACCATGTTGGTCTACGTATTTGATAGGTTGGCGAATTACTGCAATCTACATAGCCAGATGAATTCAGCAAATTTCAATTACAACACATTCGCGAGAATAATATATTTAGAGAGTTTGTGAGTTAGAAACTTTTGCCACAGGAAAGTGGCAAATAGACCTCAGAATATGGGTGGCTTCAATTATGTCAAGGTCACCGAAGATCCCGTGACATGGCCGCCATCTTGGATTTTTTTCTCTTTTTCATTAAATTTCATCATTATTGCACAAGAAAATATTATGAATCAATCCCAAACATGCCTTGAATGGCCAGAAATGCAGCACAGAAAATAAATGGCCCATTTTCCCTGAAATAAAGAACACTTTCGCTCCGAAATTAATCATTTCAGTTAGGAATTTGCCATAATGTTGCCTCACAGAATCAAGTGGTAATTCCATTTGACAGCCTTGGGCTGCCATCCACATGACATTTTACATATATTTTTTTTATGTTTGGAATGAGCGGACTCGAACCTGCAACCTTTGGCACCAGTCGCCTAGTTGAAATGGGAAACGCACATATCCACTCGACCAAATCCCCAATCTTAAAAAGAATGGTTCAATGGAGGTAGTTATGTGTGAGTGCCATATCAACACGGTTATGCAGTATAAGTACTGAGTCAGCATTTATTTCCAGAATCGGGGACTTAAATCCACCAGCATTAAGGAAATGCCGAATATATATATTTTTTTATGTTTGGAATGAGCGGGACTCGAACCTGCAACCTTTGGCACCAGTCGCCTAGCTGAAATGGGAAACGCACATATCATTATTGACGCGTGCCCGCCACAAGTTCAAAAACCCCTACAAAATTTACATTGGCGTTCCAATCGCCAAATTAATTCTATGACAGGGAAGTGTACATGTTAAAGATGATATTTTGCGCATATCCATGGTTCTTTTATGCAACATCCCTTGCAAAGGGATCAGGGAAGGTGAGTCCATGCATATGTGAACTCTGACTGCAACGGCAATATGCCTGAGTCCGCGTATACGCGGACTCCGACTGGAAAGTGTTAATCCTGTACAGTAGCAGTCAATATTCATGAAAATGATTTGATAGATATGCTCAGATGACTCTACAACCCTGACAAGAAAGAAAACTACTTTTTCTTGGGGAACAAGGCCTCCAGCCAGCGTCCTGCTTAGAGTAGCCTGTCTTATCTGATTAATTAGCATCTGCTCACACCAGGCAGCACATCAAAGTCTGCAACTCTATCCTGGGTTTGCTGTGAAACCCCGGGTTAAGAGTTACAACTATACTGAACCCCAATGAAAAGTATCCACATGCCAATTTTGAAGTATTTTATTGTTTATACTTGAAACATTTCATACCTAGACGTGCTTAGAACTTAACAAAGCATTCACTTTTCTGGCGTAAAAATAATGTCACGCTCTACCGACATTAACATCACTTACAGGCAAAAAATGTCATTAACTGCCCTAATTGAAAGTCACACAAATTTTTCTGTTCAATATGGGATGTGGCCACCTCGAGCATCAACACATGCTATACATCTGCGGCGCATACTGCTGACCAGGGTTTGAATTCTGTGTTGGGGAACATTATTCCATTCTTCCTGCAGAGCTTGGATCAGCTGGTTTCGGGTAGTAGGCCTAGGTGTCCTCCGTTGAATACCTTGGCCTAACTGATCCCACAAATGTTCAATAGGGCTCAGATCGGGTGAGAACGCTGGCCATTCCATGACATTGATGTTGTTCTCATTGAGAAAGTTCATTGTTAATCTTGCAGAGTGTGCACGTGCATTGTCCTGCTGAAAGATCGCCAGATCTTGATGCTGCTCCATAAATGGGACCATGTGCGGCTCCAGCACCTCATCAATGTACCGCCTAGCATTGAGGATCCCTTGAATGACCACTAGGGGTGTCCGGTAGCGGTTGCTGATGCCTGCCCACACCATGACAGAGGGTCCACCCCATCGATCTGCCTGACGGACACAGGCATCTGCATATCTCTCCCTAGTCCGGCGCCACACACGTTCTCTGCCATCTGCTCTGCTGACACAAAAACGGGACTCGTCAGTAAAAAGGACGGTATTCCACTGCTGGCGAGTCCACCTGGAGTGTGCTCTACACCACTGCAGTCGTCTTTCTCTTCTGGGTTGGGTCAGCAGGTTACCCCTGTAAGGTCTTCTGGCTGTTAGGCCACTGCTCCTCAGTCGCCTCTCCACAGTAGAACTACTGACAGGACGGTGATTCACCCCTTGAGTCTCACGGGCTGTTTGGGCTGCTGTACGGAAACGGTCTCGCAGGTGCATCAGCCGGATGTGACGGTCTTGGCCAGGTGTTGTCACTCTTTCTCGGCCAGGCCTAGGCCGATCATCTACGGATCCAGTTTCTTGTTGCCGTTCAATTAGTCGTTGGATGGTGCGCCGAGTACACCCCATTCTTTGTGCGATTTGAGTGATTGGGACTCCACCCTCTGCAAGCCCCAAAGCATGGTGTCTTTGACCTTGGCTCAGACGCGGCATGATCGCCTCAACACACCTGAGACCACTGGCTTTTTTCTTGGCTGAACATCCCTTTTTAAAGCCACTGAAAACATCAGGTCATTTTAGCCATCCAATAGGAGTGGTGGTCAGAAGCCATATTCGGTGCACAAAAGTCACATGCATTATGTAACAACCCAGCAAAAGTTAAAAAGTTGTCCTGAATGACCCTGATGTAGGCTCCAAACCATGCATATATGCACACACAGTACTTAGTAACTTACAAAATTAATGTGTTAATTTTTTTATGTGGATACTTTTCATTGGGGTTCAGTATATTAATAAGGGACTGAAACCATCATGTTCTCCTTAGCAATAGGAATTATTCCAATGAATTATGAAAAGGATTTTGGGCAAAAGCAGGCCGCATGTGGTCCCTAACATGTGCATCTTGATTTATATCCATGGGGAGCTAAGGAATTTAATGTGGGTCAGCAGGTGACACTAAACCCAGTTACTATGCAAGTTCAGTTCCAAGAAATGAATGTACTTTGTAACATAAACCTTGACTGACAGGAAGTATGCCTTCTCTGATGACCTTTGGTCCTTTCCCACTCAAAGAACCTAGCTGGATGTCAAATGACATCTTCAGAAATTTCAAGGGGAAAATGTACAGATCCGCTTTACGTGGTGAGGGTTGGGTACATTCTGTGCTGAGGAAAGCTGTCGTCTTAGTCTTGTTCCAACCAGAAGATGACTGAAAGCCACAGGCAGAGCATTTGACAATGTCTTCGGTGACGACTATGTATTTTATGGGTCACCAACAAGACGCGATGATGGTTTTATCACATCTGTATCCAGTCATTGTTTGATCACTTTGACTAAATGCACAAGGGCGGGTGTCCTGGTACATTGACATCACCCACCAGTCTGCTGCTCCTTCCCTATGTGGTCCTGGAGATCACCTACATGATCTGCACAAGCAAAACCAGTACACACGTACATGTGGTAATTTTACAAATGCTGAACATTTGGTAAAATTGGATTTATCATTTTTTGGCTTGTTAAATTTATTTCTGAGCCTTAACTGCCTTGTTTCAGTTCTTGAAAATATTTAAATTGTGCTGTTGAATTTGTTTTTGCATATTTTTTATTTCATTTTCAATACAAAATACATAACTGACGTGCTATGTTGTCCCAGCATGAAACAAAAATATAATGCTTTTTCTGTTCATACATGCAATGCTACTCTGCTTCCAGTTTAGTTTTGAAATAATTCATTAAGGATCTAAAAGTAAAACATAACCTTACCTTTCGACATAGAGAACAATGAGTGAAATATTTTGCTTGTAAAACAATTATTTAAGGTATAATTTTTGCCATTGATGTTACCAAAACTTATTTGAAACTCAGATAAATTTGTCTGGTTGTCGGAACCACAAGAATTCCACCAATACTGAAAACTTTCCCAAAAGGCTGCTACATGAGTACAAGTCCAGAACCTATGTACAATGGCATCTTTTTCATCACAGTAGTGACATTGATCTGAGTCCATTAGCTTAACCCTTTCCCCCTTGAATTGACACTTGAGTCGACAACTTACTTTGGCATGAGTTGGGCACTAAGTGCCCTACTCATGCCAAGGAAAGTTGTTGACCTGGGGCATGTGATCTTGATAGGGCTCACCTACAATTCTCAGTCAAAATTGTTTTTCATTACTGTTGAAATTAGTTGAAAACACTGAAGCAGACGACATTTGACCACCAGCCGGTTTTGGCCGGTTTAAGGGGGAAAGGGTTAAACTTATAAAGTTGTGCATTATGAATTATGAAATGATGCAAAAGTGCAAACAGGAAACTGCAGTCTTGTTTCAAAAGTACATTTAAAGGGAAGGTTATGAGTCATTTTCCAATCGTTTCCATTCACATCAAAATTCTCACTCCAGTGCAGCCAAACTGTTGACTTAGTATTATTTCCAATACAGTAGTCCCCCTCTTATAAGGCCCCCCTGAAGAGAGGCCACCCCCTCTGAAAATGCCATTTCTCCACGCAGGAAGTATGGCATTTTCATTGTATTTTACCCCTTAATAGAGGCCACCCCTTTTATAAGGCCACTTTTCTAGTGCCTTTGGGGTGGCCTTATAAGAGGGGGACCACTGTACATACAAATACCCAATAGAATTCTGTACACTGGACTGAGCATACTTGTCTCATCCTCCCATCAATGGTTAACATTGGAATTGTAACAATATTTATATGATGTCTCACCAGTAGAAATTGCTTCCTTCTTGATGGAATAGCCAATGGAATTGATAAGTATTCCAAAAAGTTTGTTTCCAATCCATATGTCTCAAGTATGTCTTGCTGTGATATAAAATCACCATTTCTGTCCAGAATGTCATTAATGCGTTTAATACCTGATCTGTACCAACGGTTTAAAACTAGAGGTTTTTTAAACTCAAAATGAAAACGTGAAACTGTAAAAATTCATTTCGAACTTCAGTTCCATCATTTGGTTCAAATGTTTTTCTAAACTCATTCCAAAATTTGAGAAGGGTTTTATAAAATAAAGGTACTTGCCAAGTTTCATGAACACAGCATCTTGTCAAAAATAAATCTTCCATATCAATAAATGGTATAAATGCCTGAAATACATGTTTCCATTGGGATCAGTCCCAGAAAATATGCCTTTTACCTAATTTAAGAGCAATGATTTCACCTGTGAGTTTAAGTGGAGTATTTTAAGTCCACCATCCTGTATTTTCTTGTACATTACTACATTTTGAACTTTAGGTATTGGGCTGTTCCATGTAAATTCATGTATACATCCCTGGACAACATCCATATATTTTTCTTCTGTGTAAATAGAAGATGCAGAGTATTGTAATTTAGATACAGCATAGCTTTTCAAAACAACGTTTCTCCCTATAAGTGATAATTTTCTGGCTTTCCATACCCTATAGACTATAACTTTGAAGTAAAGTTGAGAGTGCTCATCAATTATTCATTCTGACTAAAGGTAATAGCAAGGGTGGAAAAACATCCTGTTCACCATTGAATAGGCAAATCCCAATCAGGAGAATATTTTGACCGTCCTATTAATGCTGTTATTGTTTTTGACATTTTAAACCTGAGCATAAGGCAAAACATTCCAACTCTTGTAATAATGTTTGAGCTGATGGTACATCAGCCACGAAGCATGTAGTATCATCCGCTAGTTGGCTAATTTTGATCGCAGTGTCTCCAATATGAATGCCTTGTATTACATTGTTAGATCTAGTAGCTATGGCTAAAATTTCTACAGCCAAAAGTAGTACATGTTAACTGGAAATATTTGTAAACCAAAATTACCCTTGTCATAATGAGGTTTAGTCATGCTGATGCCTCTTGTGCCAGGATGGATACATGTGCGTGTGTGCAAGTGTGTGTCCTGGTACAAGCACCCCAGGAACTTTTGATCATGTGGACTGTGTCAATGATGACATAATATGGATGTACAGTGGAACCAGTCTTATGACCATGTCAGGGACAATCAAAAATAGGTGCCGTTTACAAGATGTTACAATTTCAAGGGTACAAACATGAAGAATATGACCAGCCAAAGATGTCTGCAGGAAGGTGCAACACACAGGTGGTCATAAAGACCAGGTCCCAATGTATCTTCTTATTTTTCCTTAAAATATATGCTATGCCTGTCATGTGACTTGCAGCTGTCACAAGAAAATGTTACAGTATATGCTTGGCAAGTGACCATAATTGTTTACATTGTAGGCAGTAACAGCAGAAGACTTCCTGGCCTTCCCATCCCCCACCAAACTACAGCAAATAGGTGACAGAAGAGCAGACGCCATACTTCAACAAATTGGAGTAAGTGAGTCACTGGCCTTGTGCCAACTGAACAGCCGGGGGGGGGGGGGGGGGGGGAGGGTGAAATGAAGCAGAGAGTGCATCAAAGTTGGAAATCCTCATCCATTAACTGGACTGTGGCTTTGCATCTTTGATTCTGTTATTAGAAGGACTTTTGGATGAAAGTCACAATTTGAATTTGGCGCACCTAGTTTGCTCTTATCTTGACACCTTAACTCATTCCAGCCTGATAGAAGACTGAGTCAACTGCTTTCCCTGGCGCACTCTGGGTGCATTGGGCCCAGAGCGTGCCAAGGAAAGCTGTTGACCATGGGCATATAATTTGAAATGATCTTCCATCCAATTTTCATCCAAAATTTCTTTTTAAAAAATCCCTGAATTAGTAAAATACAATAAGTACACCACACACTGCTGTCCTGCTGCAAATCTCTGTAGCAAAATTTTCTTTACTTATAGCATTTTTTGTACTTCTTTACATAAGACACAATTATTTTTGAGAAAATCTGTAGCAATTTTGAAGAGCTTTGTAGCAAAATTTGCTACAATGCTCCAGTTGGACAGCCCTGCCACATTTAGATATCAGCGGGAAAAAGCGTCATTAGGGTGGAATGAGTTAAAGGTGACTGGGGTAAACCTTATAGTTAATTCACTTATGTTGAATTTCGTCAATGATGTGGCTGCAAGTGTGATAGATCTATTCGTGTTGATCTTGCAGTCACAGTAATACTATTCAGCAAGCCACGTCAGTACTTATTAGGTGATTTTGCCAACATGTATGAAAATAATGCATAGCCATACTATGTAGCTCCTGTACACCTGTAAAATAGGTTTTTCTTTTGTCTTTGTCTTAATAGGGCGATGCCACAGATATTGACAGAGGCATGGCAGTGTTAATGAAGGTAAGGCTTCCCTATTTATAACGATGAATGAAGAATACAGTTTGTAATTGGGGTTATGCTTGAAATTGTTCAATATGAAGCATGCACATGAATTTCTCGCCACAAGTGCATACCCTGCTGTCTTCGTAACCCTTGTCCAGCCTGGCGAGATACAGGCCCCTGCCTGTGCAGGGAAGTGGGATAATGCTCATATTTTGTAAATAAAAAATACTAAGTACAAGCAGATGGAAATTTATTCTTGTAAACAATTTAGGAAGCACTAAGTAAATATGGCTTTAGTTTTGTGAACTTAATGGTCCAAAACGCCAAAAGATTTATTTTTTTGGTTAAAGTGAAGGACCTGGAGTGTTACAGCATATTTGTGAAGAAAATTTGCCATATTTACACAGGAAAAATAATTTTATTTGCCAAAGAATTTTGTTGGCCATGACGGGCCCAAAGTTGACTAGTTTGTACCCTTTTGGTCATCAAGTAGGCTCTGGGTCGTGACGTCACCGAAGGGAGTCGATGTGATAAAATGGAGGATAGTGATACAGAAAGCAAGAGCGGTAGTGACACAGAAAATGAGCTTGATCTCAGTTGTAGCTGTTCCTTTTCTGAAGAGGAACTTAGTGAGGGTGAAGAGGAAGATGTACGGTTAGGAAGGGAGGACAGAGAAATTCAGCCTCATTGGAAGAAGCCACATCTGGGCTATTACAAAGCTGGTCTTTGCCAGTGCAACTGGGACTGCATGACCATGCTGTAGCGGCCCAGCACTGCATGACCATGCCGTAGCAGCCACAGAAGATCGCCAAAGCTGGAGCTTGAGAAGTTTAGAATGGTAAGGGATGCTTTTCAAAAATCATTGTGCGAAGATTCCTGACTGGTTGAAGTTTACGGCAGGTCACCTTGCACAGTCAGTATACACTGCACACTAAGACAATGCAGTGTGTAACTGTAAACTCAAAACCAGCTGAATTTGAAATCATAGGCCTATACGTGCAGCAGGCTTTTAGTTTTAATCTATTTAGTGATTTATAACAAGATCTGGGATATGTGAAGGTGAAGAGCCTCATTGGAAAGCATCTGTAAGACTGGTGCATGCTTGAACAGATTAATAATGACTACTGTAGCATGCCACAAACTTCTTGCCTTCTTGGTTTAAACATTTTTTTATTGGGAAAAAAAAAACAATCAGGAACAAGGGTATAGCCGTATATGAATCCCTTTCACTTATGAAATAGGAAAAAATAAAGCACTGTACGACAAAAACAGGATGGACCTCACTGAACGAAGACAAGTGCACACAAGACAGCATATCACTGATAGAATAGATGGCCTGTCACCTTATTATAGGCTATAATGTGGCAGTATATGTACAGAGAAACCTTAACTTCAACCAGTCATTTTAATAGGATTTTTCGCATAAAGATTTTTGAAAAGCACCCCTCACCAGTCTAAACTTCCAAGTACCAGCTGCGGTCATCTTCTGTGGTAGCTACATATACAGCATTATCAGTGCTGGGCACAGACTGCGTCCCAGTTACATCGGCAAAGACCGGCTTTGTCGTAGCCTATGGCTCCTTCCAACATCGGTTCATCATCGTGGATGAGTTCAGACTGGACAACCGGGAACAGTTTCCCATTTGCATCCCCATTTTAATCCAGTCAGACATGAGCACACTGACATCCACTTTCGGGAGTCAGTGTTACAATCAGAGTTGGTATGGAGGTGTCCCATTATCCAGATGGGCACATATATGCAAGTTCTATCCCATGTACTTAAATTCATCTATTTACGTGACAGCAGAGCACTAGGTCCACAGGCCTCTTGTCTTATTGAATTAAGCATTAATAAACAAAAAAACTGGACGAGCCAGTTCATCAGTTTTTCCTATTGGAGCCCAACCCTCCCCCAGGACTGATGTCTGAATTGAATTACAAGAGGCTTAATGGACAAGCTCAACATGACTTTTGTCAAACCGAATCTCACAAGAGCAACATAAACCAGGTCTGGAGGTGAGTATTCGTTCAAAAATTTAATGAACAAGTCCACATGACTTGCTTTTGTTCCTGATATGATGTGAAATTCAATGGGAATATGCCGTACTACCTGGGCTTATTAATGAAGATGCCTTTGTTGAGACAAGTGAAAATTTCTTGTCTAACATTGAAGGTTTACTCAAACTCAGTCAAATGTATTGCATGTAAAAAAAAAAAAGTGATAAATGAATAATTGTTATGATAATGCTGATCTTGCTATGCTTGATTTAACAAGAATTATAAACTGTAAAGCAGTGCAATAACAAAAAAAAAAAAAAACCTGTTGCATTAGGGAACCAGATTATCTTCTCGTTAAGATATGCTATAATTTGTCACTTCTTCCATCATTCTACAACTCAAAACTGCCATAATAATGTTGTTTATCTCAGGTCCATATTAATATAGTACACAGAACAAGTCACTGCAGTGACCAAAGGTTATTTAATTTTTAATTCATTCATGTAGTAACTCATGCTGATGATAAATAGCACAGATTTTTGAGAACCTGAATGATCAGACCTGTGGAGTGATTGTAATATGAACTGCTGGAAAAATGTAACTGTTGGCTATCTATTGTCAAGGGCAAATGAAAGATGACCAAAAAACAACAAGAGCAAAGTAGCAGGTTGTTTCTCCACCTGTGGGAATAAGTGTGTGTCATTTTAGTTTGGTTGTTTTCCACCAGGTGTGCTCAGTGGTCACACAGGATGACAGCAAGACACAACAGGCAGCTTGTGAGTGCGCAGGTAAGTCATTCTCTCCCCCGTGTTGCGGGTTTAAGCCGTTGGCAGCATAGAAATAAGCAATGAACTTTGCACGCTTCAATTTTTGAAAATGTACTGTATGCGTAACTTTTTGTACCTTGTTAACAAATCATGTCCCTTTATACCTATAGATGTCATCATGAAGGAAATGTTCCAAAAGGGTGGAGAGTCGGTCAACGCGCTTATCGTCAATTCCTTGCTGGTACACTTAGGGTTATTAAAGGTAAGTCAAGGTCCTGCTTACTGAGTATGACGTGGAAGGCTACACATGTCAGATGATCTCCATAGCTTTCGGTCAAGTGAATAAGCTTGCTAAAACATGTAGCAATAAGTTTAGAGTCCATTTACAAGACAAAAACCAAATTATATTTTTAAAAAAATCAAAATTACAATAATCATTTTACTGTGCAAACATACCACTGGAGACTTTGATTTTGATACCACTGGAGACTTTGATTTTGATACCACTGGAGACTTTGATTTTGATACCACTGGAGACTTTGATTTTGTGACTTATCTTTTACAGATTGAGGTCTTTGAGTGATGTTAGTTTTAAGCAGGGTGGGCTGGCAGCATTCATGCACCAATGTACAGGGTAGCACAGGATTTAAAAAGCGTGTATAACGGAAAGTGCGAGCGACACCTTCAGGATTTGATGCAGAATATATAAAAGCGATACAGGGATGACATAGTAAAGATAGCCAATGAAAGAATTCTAAAATATATTAGCTATGATGCACTGACTCAACCAGTTCAACTTGTGTATCAGGAGTAGCCAGCAACAGTGCTGCCCCCAGGTGGTTAGTCACAACAACATTAACTTGCACTGCATTTTGCAAATGAAGAACTGAAAAATTTAAATTCTCTGTGTGGAACTGTAAAATTGTAAATTGCCGTAGGGATTGGTATGTTAACTTCGTTTATGGAATGTTTTCATGTAGAAGGACTTTTTTTCCCCCCCAGGGTGAAGAAAAAGTTGCAGCACCTGGAGACTTAAATGGTCCACTCCTAGTTTTGCAGCACATTTCCAAACAAGAATACTTCCCCAAGGCATGTAGGGATATACTACAGGTCTTCATTGCCAGGTACACGCCACCCAGACTTCTTTCTTTAGTCACAATACAGTGGTTCCTGTCTTGAGAGGCCACCTGGCTTGAAAGACCACTTTTGGCAGGTCCTGCTGCTATCTTTTCCATGTTGTTATACCTGTGATGAAGGGCCACCTTTGGGCCTGCCCTTGGGGTGGTTTTTCAAGACAGGGACTATTGTATTTTAAATCTGTTACAAATTGGTCCTTCTGCTTCTGTCTAGGGGCACAAGAAACACACTTCTTTGGTAAGAAATATTAAAGGTACACTAAATGTCATAATAATGTCCTTCATAAATTGGTTGTCATATCACCGATTTTGTTCAATGTATTTTATGTAGATTTTATGACATAAGAAGATCAGTTGAATTGACTTGTCATTCAGAAATACAAATGCCATCCACCGTGGATATTTCTGTACGGTACCCCAGGCTCCATCACAGAATATCTGATAGTATCCGTGGCCAGTGATGCTCAAAATTGATATGTGGACCCAGTTTTGCTGTCATCACAGATACAATGCTGTACTTTGTGTCAGTGTGACTTGAACTCTGACTTGTGAAGGCTGTGATCCCAGTCATGAGGTGTACATCATGATGTTTTGGATACAGTTTGTACACGATAGATGAAATATAAGATGAAATAGAAAGCTGGATATCATAACGTGATCAATAAATTTCATAATCGTATCAAAAGTTGAATTTCAAAAGTTTCTTGCCTTAGTACTGTACTTCCTTGGTAGTGAAACCTGGTGATTCTTGTAGTCTGTATCTCAGTGTGTAAAATATTCTGATATGCCCATATTCACTCAGAAATTTAAAAAACAAAAACAAAAACAAAACACACACACACATTTTTCTAGTGTGAGTCTGGTATATATCTTGCTAAAATTGTCTGTTTCACCATAATGTAAATATGCATGTGTCAGCTATTTTAAGACCATCCTTAAAATGGTCACAATCTCATATCATATGTACATGCGCCCCCTGGTGACAGGCAGAGTCCACAATAGGATGAAATACTGTACTGTACATTGAAAATGTGGCCAGAAAAGCCATACAGATATGCTACATGGTGTTTTCACAACAGGAGTACTTTTAGTAAGGGTTGTTGTATTGTGCTAAAGCTGTAGCCTAGATCTTCATGTGGGCCTTTGTCAAGTGAAAAGTGACCTTAACTGTCCACACCTTTTATCGTTATTTGTGCTCAGTGCAGGTAGCTATTTATAACAGATATATTAACTTAGAGAGTAAAGGACAAAGTAAGGGTTAGATGTAGATGGGGAGATGTTTACTATCCCAGGTTTTACTGTACGTGACTTATGATGAGCTAACAGCTGCTGTCAATTCTGTGTTTCAGGCCACATAGACTGTTCGAGTCGTGTTACAAGTCGAGACATGAGTTGCTTCAGGTCTTGTATCAAGCATGAGCCATGACAACCTCTTTGAACATTCTCTTATCACATTCACGAAGTCGGGAAGACGGAAAGACTTGTAGCCTCCAAGTGGAAAATTATATACATGTATGTTGAAGAGGGAGGAAGTGCAATGTGGGTAGCCTGAAACCAAAACTCCACTCTACGTGTACAGGCTGGGAGAGATTCAGAGACACGGTCACCGTGTACTGTATTTTCACATTTTCATATCAATCGTCAGTGCTCCAGGTGGTCATTTTGTGTGCAATTATTTTGCCCTGAACTTAGCAAATCTATGGATGAAGGTCCCTCCTCAGTTAAGCTGTGTACGACCCTACCCAGCATGCTATTGGACACCATGTGCGTCAGTGCTCCTGGAAGACACTACTGTTTTTTATAAGCTGTGTACACAGTGTGTTCCCCATGTGCTAGCAGACATTGAGGGCTGCTTTGCTTCCTGATGACATTTACAGAGGAGTAAAGATCATCAAATAGGATGAGTGTGCATACAAGAGGGGGACTTCTCAACATGGAAGTTAGCTCTTTTACCTCAAAGTTTTGGACTGAGTCAGCAGGTTTTTGTCCCCCGCCACTGAAGGTGGCATGGGGGACATGGAAATAGTAATGGCAGGGGCTGTCAGTCTGTCCTTCCCATCCGTCACAGCCTGTAGCCCATAACCCGTTTCAGGTAGAATTATGACATTTACACCAGTGATGTATCCTGTCTGGGGCATGTGGCCCGTGCCTTGTTGTTGACCTTGACCTCTTTTCAAGATGATGGGGCTCCTAGAGGTGTATTTTGCAGCATACTTTTATTTTCCATAAAGTTCTATAAAAGCAAGGCCTTTCATTTTTGTACCAGAGAATCATTCCATAATGTTGTATCTTGACAACATATGATATGGCGGGGGACATCGATCCTTTGGATCATCTGGTCGCTCTGGAACTATAGACATGCTGGTGCTTGAATGAACTGTCTTTTTACGAGGAACATGAATATATTATCCTTATGATAATTCAGAAAAGTACCAGTTAAGTAGTTTGACTTAAGTCACAGTTGGTCCTGAAAGGGTTAACAGAAATGTACTTGCCTGGAAGCCAAGGGAATAATATAATGTGTATCAGAATTTGGCATCTTTATGAGAGATGTTTTATACAGCACTATAAACACTATAGAGCTCTGTTGATCCTCCATCTGATGTTTATCAATCTACCCACTGCCTCTCTCTGCAAGTGGAGTGGTGATTTTCAATACAAATGTATTGAATTGCCTGCTTGCCAGACCTTGTTCTGTTTTCTTGACTTCACTCTTCATTTTAAAAGTAGAGTGCAGAAGGCACATACTGAGGTATATGCTTACAGGAGACTGTAACACACACAACTTAAAATGGTGCTTGGTAGACAATGGTAGATGCAGTTCAACTTCATTGTCAAACAATTAACCCGAGCCACAGTACCGTGGCAGCAGTGTTTCAAAGTTTGAGCATATTGTTGTTATAATGAATCTCTGTCCACCAAATTGATTGACAGATTTAATTTGACAAAGCAGCTCAAATTTCGACCAGACGAGGAGAGTTCACAAGTCCTGCCCCCGATGTAATTTTTTCCAAATTCTAGGTCAAATCTGTGAAGGTTCGTGGCAACTCTGGCAAATAAATGCCAAATTAATCATAAAGGCTCAAAGCAAAGCAAAGTGGGTATGTTACCTAATATAGCAGGTCAGATTCTGACAGACAGAACCACACTTGGCAATTCTTTGAACTATGGCCACATTGGCTTGGTATGGACAGCTATATGTTGATAGGATGATCGATCCTGCCAACAGTGAGGTATTAGATTCATTTCCATGGAGTATAAACACAATTTTTCATTTTCTTTTAAAATGTGTATTATGCGTTATGTGACTCCTCTCCCTCTGACATGTTCAGATACATGTGTACAAGTTTTGTTGCCATCAGTAGGAGTGGTTGTGTGTATTTATATCTAGCAAGTGTGATATCTCACTGAGAGTTGTCGAGGACTGGAAGTTTTGAAGGTAGGCAAATGTGACAGGATTATGAATAAAGTCAGGTGGTATACAGTTATAAGTATCAACAAGGACCAGTGCAGTTACTGCAGGCCCAGAGCGGTAGACCAAGCCACTAGCCAGACATGTGGTAATGATAAATTTAACAAACACTAGCACAGAAGGTGTCAAGAATTTTAAAACAGCATTTTCAGGGCTCTTCAATAATTTGTTTGTAATATTGTCCAGGACAAGTGAAAATTGATGTGGAACATGTAAAAGTTGAAAGAAATAGCATGCAAAAGATAGGGGTACTTGTCCCTGGACAAGTGAACCTTAAAGAGAATTGTAGAACCTTGACTTTGTTACAAAGTTGCAACATTGTGATACTGTGAATTCATTTAATTTTGCTGTGATTTTATTTCACGTATTTCGCTGATGCCTCAAAGCCACGAAATTAAGAACCCAGTGAAAAAAAAAAACAAAAACAAAAAAACAAAACAGTTTTTAACATGGCATTGATTTGAAGTAAAACTGAAATAGTGAATTTAAAGTCTCTGTGAAAGGTCCAAAATGCAAAAACCATGAAAATAAATGTATTCACACCGTCTAAAAACTTTCGTCAAGTTTAATATTTTTTCTGCGACAGATGTTTTGTTTATCTACACCTGAACACACAATAGTTGGTTGAAAAGGTTACAGAATATTGGAGACATGAAGCTGGTGGAATTTGGCTGTTGCCTTAGGCCACAAAAGTAATTTTTCAGCCTGGGCCATCTACAATGAGAGAGATCACAGACAGAAGTGGTGTATGTATTTAACTCTGGGTCATATGTATGCTTGCAGACATGTATTGATTGCTGATTAGAGTGAACGGTTTTGAGAATGGATCAGAATAACCATTCTGTTGAGGCATTTGGGCTACAACTTTTCCCTTCTGAGCACTGGCCTGGCATGTTAATGGCGATGTTCCTGTTTTTGATCAGTTTCCACTTGCATCAACCTCCGTGTTTATAAATTCAGAAGGGTAGATAACCATCATCATCAATCATGCATATTTTAATAAGCCAAGCAGACATCCCAGCTGAGCATGCCCAGTGAAGCCCAGCCTCTATCTTGACCACGTCATTGGGGATAACTTTTCTTTCACTGAGCATAGAAATGTACGGCAGTCAAATTTAAAATGAGGGAAAAACCTGCTATGGATGGAAGCTTGGCTTATTTAGTGGTTTCATTGATTTTTGTTATTATCAATAGGCCATACTGTTTAATTTTTCACTAAAATCAGCCCTTGAGGGCGATAAAAAACAGAAGTTGGATTGTGGTCACCAGGGTAACTTGACAAGGTGAGTGGGGAAAGGTTACTTCCTGTCCCTAATGACCTCTCTCCTAAACTGTGGCCAAACTTCACTGGGCATGCCCAGTTGAGATGTCAACTTGGCTTATTGAGAACAAAGAACGAGTAGAATTTTGTAGATGAACTAACCGAGGGTCGTCTGCTGTCACACTACTCGGTATTGTCACCCTGCTCTGCAGAAATCTTGCCTGCAAATGCAAAAAGCAGGTCACTTATCAATGGTACGGTGTACGTCCCTCCCAGTGGCTGCCTTGTGTACTCGCGAGAACATGGAATAGAAGAGATGGGGCCTATCACTTACCTTTTGAGGAGGAGGTATTTGTCCATCGTAAATGCTGTTCGATATGGCTTCAAAAGCCTGTCTTGCTGAATAAACTAAGGTACTGTAATCTCAAAAAAACCTCAAATGTTGTTTTTCACATACTGTGTATTTAATTGCAACTGTCGAGATTGTTTCTGCCAGCTCTATCATAGAAATCAATGACTTCTTCCTAGATTAGTCATAGTCTTCATTTAAAATTTGGTATTGCAAGTGGCAGTCACATGCCAGATGATTCACACTCATCAGAGGTAAGTTTGTATTTTGCATGGACAGCTGGTTTCAAATAAACAGTCACTTGCCTTGATATCAAGTGACACAGCAGTTCATGGTGGAAAGGGAAAAGTATTTGAACCTTGTGATTCCACTTGTGGGAAGTGCTCCAAATGGCAGCTCTTGCAATTTAATCTAACACAACAGTGCAGTAATTTTTTGGCCATTATTTTATCATTCAATCCATTTTAGAAATAGGTTTAATACATAGCTAGATCAACAGATTTCTCTGGCATGTTTTGGGTGCAATGTGCCCCGAAGGTGTCCAGGAAAACTTGGCCTGGACCAATAGACCAATTTTTTTTTGTTCATTTACTCACTCATTTATTTATTTTTATTGTTTATTTATTTTATGTATTTGCTTAAATTCTTGTGTCAAAAGTTTGATATTACCAAGATTTGAGCCAATATGTCAGTTTGACCTTTCAAGGTCATTCAAAGCAAAAATATATAACACCAAAAATGACTTTTGAAGGTCATGCATAGCAAAAATGTATCACACTAAAAAAAAATCTAAGGTACTTAATCAACCATGGGCATAGGATCCACAGTCATGAAGATATAAGTCAATAAGTTAGTTTGACCTTTCAAGGTCACTAAGTCAAAATTAACAACAACAAAAGAAGCCCCATAGGTAATTCAAAAAATAATGTAGGCTTATGTTCATGGTACACCAGTCACCACGTAACCTTTTAATACACAAGTGCCTCCGGCTGTGCCCAGGTAACAAATTAAACTGACCTCAAAAGAGTTACACCCCCTAATGTGTAAAAGGGGAAAGAACATCCATTTTCAACATGTTTCAACAAATGTCCAAGTTACCCAAGGCCTAACAAAAATATATGTGTGGTTCCGGTAACATGACAGAGCCTACTAAAAAGACCCAACCCTAAAATGAATAATGGAATAAAAAAAAAAACAAAAAGTACTTTCTAGCCGCCCTTCCCTATTAAATACTGATCGACCCAGGCCAGTGCTACAAACTCAGTCAGAGACCCAAGTGGCCTAAATCTTTTTTTTTTTTTTTTTCAGTGGCCCAAATGTGACCTACACGGCTCAAAGGGCTGAAGGCATGCTGGGATGGGGGGAAGGGTCTGTGGGCATTGCTGCCCCCCCCCCCCCCCCCCCGAAAATGGTGCATTCTAGGATTTTGGAGTATCTTGTCTTCACATGGGTGACAAAATCACAATAATTTAGTCATTATTGTACTGATTTAGCTATTTTCCCTCAGATTGTACACAAATCTGTTGAAAATTAGCAAAAATTATTGAAACATATATATTTTTTTTAAAATCGACATGTTATCAATTAAGATAAAGACAAATTTTGTATTCATACATGTAAGGCTTTGGAGAGTTTTTGCACACATACTATGTTTATTAATTTAGGGAAAATTAACAGATAAGTTATCCCGCCATTAGTAAGTTGTGTATATTGTCTACAAAAGCAAGAAGAAAAAATACATTAAGATAATCACTAGGACTGAATGTACTTAACTTTTATCACTGAATGTTGATTGGTAATATTTTATGCCAGGATGGTGCAATTATATTGCTGAAAGCACACCAAACTATGATGCATGAAATGGGAGTACCAAATGCCTAGGGAATCTTGCCTTAGCTTATTTCCATGGTGGACCACAACATGAAAATAGCAGAAATGCAAGTATGAAATCAGAGAAATACTGTTGCGTTGCACAGGTTTGTAGCTGATATGCTTTAATTTTTTATGAAACAAAAGATTGATCTGGGTTTTCAATAAATTAATATATAAATAAATATAAGAACCAAAGGCGTAATTTTTATAACTCGGGGGACCTACTATATATATATATATATATATATATATATATATTTCAGATCCCTGATAACACCTAATGTAATGTACAATATATAATGGGACTTTTCCAGAGTAAGCATTATCTGAAAATGTGAGTACAACGACAAACAGTGACCAGTTGTACGCCCCAGAATTAGGATTTTGTATCAGACTTGGAAGTCGCCCTGAGGCAATGAAATAAGGGTCTGCAATAGGCTGAGTGCCAAGCACCCCACTGCGTCAAAGGCGAAGCTCAATGGAGAAGGTTGCCCCCATAGTGGATACAGGTCCGAAAGTACTGTCGAGTTTTCATATAAGTGGTAACCATTCAAAAGGGTAGGCCGTTTTCGTGAGTGCACTTTGTATACCGGTAGCCTTTAAAGTATAATTACATGGACTGTTTAGAACAGGATTTAATTTTCTTATTATGGTCGCTGAACACATGTTGGAACATAGTGTTCCGAAGATTTTTTTCTCATAAAACATGCAAATAAAATACAGGATATAGATATTTTAACCCAGTATTTTTTTGTTCCTTTGATTTATTTATGTGCAAAGTTGAGGACTGAGTCAACAGTTTTCCTAAATCGTATGCTTCTGTCACGGTGTGACAAAAGTGCCTGAAGAATATATGCTATCGAACGGGTGATAAAGATAGGTTAACAGCACATGCACTTTACACAGCATGTAGCTGCCGTGTATGCTTTTGCAAAGTGCACTCAGGACAATGTGACATGGATGCACCACAAAAATAGACCTTAAATGGATTCATCTTTAGCTCTACAGACTTTGTCTCTTTTTGTGAAATTAACGTCCGTAACTCTGGAACCTCCCACCCCCTAACGTCCTATGACGTTAACTGTGACATTGACATGATCCCTTATGTGATTTAACTGTACGGGGAGGGGTGGGGGGGGGGCATGCACCTGTACCATCCTGGCAAAGCTTCTCGCCTACTGGGGTAGACATACATATATATGTACATCTGAAAACCCTCTTAACTCGGATCCAACTTGTGCCCCTGATATTTACTCTTGATTATATGTGAACTGGAAGAGGATATTAACCTCAATTATGCCTGTGTTCACAGTTTTTTCCGGAAAATTAAAATCCCCACTGGTATTTAAAATCAATCATATAATTATATCAGAATGATTTATTGAAATGCACGTACTTTGTGGCTGTGATGATGATGATGATGATAATAATAATAATAAGAATAATAATAATAATAAGAAGAAGAAGAAGAAGAAGAAGAAGAATAACAATAACAATTTTATTAAGACCCCCGCAAGCGAAGAAAAAAAATCATACATAAAATACATCGAAATAGACTCGTATATGTACAAACCAATTCAAATGGAACAAAAGACAACACACAGATAAATTAATTAGAACTAAAATTAATATTACAAATAAAAGTCAGAGCACCCGAAGCATACAGGTCTTGCCCAGGAAAAACATTTTATAATCTGCAACGATAAGCTTCACTCAAGCGGGACAGGGCAAATAACAATGGCCGGTTGTCATTCCTCGTACCCACAAGACCCAGCCCACGACCCGCGCCCACTGATCATATTCATATGACCCATGTAATCACCGAGCGCAAGCCGCGACCCAGGTCGCACAGGCAGAGAAACCCCAAACCCACCATCGCTGAAGCTCCGTTCCCACCCCATCCCCCAGCGAAGTCTGAGTGTGGACAACATGGCTGTGGTTACGATTGCACCGAAAACATCTCATGGCAACGCCCACACAGGAAACAAAGTCCAATCAGTTGTAACTAATCTGGTGCTTATGGCACGTGAATGTACTCAAACTTTTGACAAATATTTCTGTGCAGCACAGACATAAACAAACCTGCAAAATAGTTTTTTTTTTCTTGAACAATTCAGTAATTGTGTTTTTAATATTATTGTCTGTAACTGTTACTAGCTCGGGAGCAAAAATTACACGTCGTTGCCATCTCAGACAGGGCTTCTGTTTGGAGATTATCTTCATTGCCAAGAGAGACCCCTTTGTTGGAGTAACGTTTAACCTTTGAAGGTAATAGAGCCACTATATTATGACAAGTCAAACACAAAGCCACTATATATATAGAGCCACTGTGTCATGACGAAGTCAAAAATAGAGCCACTATATCATGACCAACTCGGATATAGAGCCACTGTGTCATGACTAAGTCAAAAACAGAGCCACTATATCATGACCAAGTCATACATCGAGCCACCATGGTATGGCCACGTCAAGCATAGAACCACTGTATCGTGATAAGGTCAGCATAGAGCTACTAGATAATGACCAAGTTAAACATCGAGCCACCATATCATGACGAAGTCAAACATAGAACCACTACATCATGGACATGACATACGTGACAGTTGGTAAGGTATAAGTGTAGTTTTAAGGTCAACATGGGATTTTAAATGTTAAAGCTATGTGATGATCAGCCTAAAGCACTTAATCTGGAAGAAGCAACCTTCATCGTCCCATACACATAATGTTGTCTGGCATAGATACATTGGACAACATACCAAACCAACATTTTCTTGCACACCACAAATAAGCACCCTGTTGGTTTGACGGTGGGTCTGCCCAACAGTTGTTGGCACTGGCTGTCAGCCGACCAGCATGACATGGAATGGCTATGCCTGTGGTTCCCGGTGCACCAAGACTGGCATGGAAGCATGATGGAGGACGTAGTCACTGACACTTCCCATCACGGTCCTTCGTAGTGTGCCGAGGCCGCGGGTTCCTGTCAAAATTAAGCTGGCTTGGCTTTTTTCTGCAAACTCTACTATGATTTGTCCTGGGTTTGCTCCATGCTCCACTTTAAATGTCCATTTGGCCTGAAATTGCAAAATATACACAACTGTCAGTTATTTCATTTCATATCGCACCGAAAAGTCCATAAAATGTTACGGGCTGTTGACTTCTTGGCCAACTGAGCTTAATATGCGTTGTACGTCCCATTGTCTATCCATAGTTCACATTTTCTATTCTCAAAACCAGGAAGATGGATTGTCTTCAAACTTAGTGGAAATGTGCCTTCTATAGGTGTATACCAACTGTGTACAAGATGTTGTGCGGCGGTGATAATTGCTTTTTTTTTTTCTAATGATTGAAAAAAAAAGTCTTAGGAAAACGTATAATATCTGTAAAACTGCTTGGTCAAAAGGAGGTATTCACATTTAACTGCAGACCTGTTGTGGTCCTCTTAGTTGCCTGGCAACGGAACTAGGCCTCGACATTGACGAGAGCACTTGTACCAGTCACGTTACTGAAATAACACTTTTTCTAACAAACAGATGAAATTTTCTAAATATATTTAGTTTCTCGTATATTTTCAAATTTAGTGAATGACTTTTCTTGAGGTCTTTGCTTTTTCAATTTGATACTTTTATCATAGAAGCAAACTGTTTAATACATAAATCACCCATCCTTCCTGTCAAGTTCCTTGGTGGGGCGTAAGTGGCAGCACAAACTCCCTATTAATGTGAATAGGCCTACCTCCTATTCATTCGAAATTGCACAGGAGCACTTCTGGGCATCCTAATTTGTTCAACAGGTGTTGCTGATTTTTCTATTTTGTATAAATGGACTGGCTGCATTCTCTTCAGTGTGATGAGAATGTAGCTGAGCTTGTTAGGTCTTTTATGCTGTTCAAACGTCCCGTCGTCTACCCACAGTTAACTTTTTCTAATTCTGCTACTGTCATTTTCTCACCTTCAAGCATTTTCAAGTTATGTAATAACTAATCGTTGAACATGTTAGCATGGCTAGAATAGCAGTACTCGTTTAAAAACATTTTTACACATTTATTATTGATAATCCTGAAATGACTGCATCTATGAAACTACTTGGCCCATTTGCCGATATCCAGCAGAAGGCGTGCCATGCGTCTCAAATTGCGTTTGATTGCAATGATGTTGAAACCTAAATTGATCCAAGTCAATAAACGAACACTCATGCAAGGCTGTCAATTATACGGGCAATTATCAATCTATGTTTGCAAGGCAAGCTGAGCACAGGACTGTCACATTTGTCGAATTGTTAATTACATAAGAACTAGACAGGTATGTGACACATAAAATCCATTACGTGTTTTTCCGAATTCACTATTGATTTATTTCACAGACACGTTAAAGTCCTCATAGTTTCTTTCAATGGGACACGAGATGCATATTTCACCTGTAAAAATCCATACATTTTCTCTGAATGGCATATGAATTCACGACGTGTTTCGGGTAAAAAAAACATCAACCGCATTTTTCTTTTATTCATAAATAGATACGATTGGCGCTAGAACTCCCATTGCATTAAAAGACTATTAAAAGTTTTTCCTGATTACAATATTTAATGGTATGAATGTAGATAATGTTTCCCTAGCATAGTTCCCAAGATCATAATGTTCTTTCGCACATATATATTTTACCATTATTCACTTAACATACATTTTTATTTTATTTTATTATCATTATTCTGTGTCTAATGTTGAAGTACATTTTAGGAGTTCAAAGGATATGCAGCGATTTCAGTTTGTATATTTACTGCTGCTTAGAAGTAACGATAATTCTATAATTTATGGTATGTTATGCTGTATATTCTATTCAACGGTTGAGGGGTTTTCAGCCTTTCAGGTTTCTTCCTTCAATTTTCTGTGTTTAATTTATATTTATTGTGTGATTTATAGATCAACTTCAACTTCAAAAGTGCTAAAGAGAGCTTCCAAATTTTAAGGTACCCAAGAATGTAACGAGTCCCAGTGCGTGAAAGCAAATGTGCTAAGAAGCGTGGAATGCAACAGCTTTAATGGTTCGAAATATTTACAAACTGAGAAGCGGACGTTCACATAGGGCATGTGCACGAGAAGCTAAGGCATTTATTACCTCATATTCCTCTAGAATTCTAGAGAATTTCAGTTTCAATGAATCCCATTTTGTCTTCTCTGCATCCCACAACAGCTGTACATCTTCATATGGAGGTGGCGAGCCCCCTGTCACAGAAACTATTATTTTGTATAAATACGTATATATATATATATATATATATATATATATATATATATATATATATATATATATATATATATATATATATATATAGCTAAAATACAGTGGAATCCCCTTATTAACGCCGCCGAAAGGACTAAATTCAGAAACTATTATTTTGTATAAATACGTATATATAAAGCTAAAATATAATGGAATCCCCATATTAAGACCATCGAGAGGACCAAATTGCATGGTGGTTTATATAGATTTGGTCGCTCTGTGGGGGGTGGTGATATTAATTGAGGATTCTGCTGTATATGTGTGTTCTTACAACATCGCTATGCATTTTATACTGCATAAAATCAGAAAGCAACGTTCAAGAAGATTTGTGTGTCCTTATACACAAAACTCTTCTGCTTTGCTATCAGATCAGTTTAAATCATGACATTTAAATGTCTCCTCTTGAAAAATGTTTGGCATGTTCGTATTTTATGATGATGTTTTGAAATCAGAGTGAAGAAAATTTACTGTATAATGTGCTGTTGGACAGTTTTCTATCTTGCTCTTAAGAAGAAATGACATAAGGGTGACAAGTATGCTAGAGCACATTTACATGAGGAAAATTATAGTCGTAGATACCAGGGCAGTGACTTGGTACATCGTGATACCATGTTTGACTTTGACATTTTCACTGGAAAGTCATGCGTCATGGCTATAAATATATGTGCATGGATTAAGGCAGTGCCCTTTAGAACTACACCATACATATATTTCAATACTCAAAAATGGCCACTGGATATCCTGTTTGGCCATGAAAATGATCACGTATCCATATGAAGCATGAATATCATGAACCTATATGCTGCGCACGTGTGACTTAAAATGAACAATTCTAACTGTGGCGTGTTATGTTCAAAATATCACTCACTAGTATGCTTATGCCAAATTCAATATGTATATTATGTACAAATTTTCTACCAAACGTTTGCTCAGTGAATTCCCGGTTTGCGTCATATATTTCTTTTCAGTCAAAAGTCACCTAAAAAATTCGTTGAGTGGCAAAAGACTATATATATATATAATTAAGATCGACAGGTCCCGAGACGATCTTCGTATGATTTTGATATATATTGGTCAGTTTGAATTCTGAAATATTTTTTGACGTATCAGCCCCGATGCCATGATTCAAATTCGCGTATAATCGAAATGTTATATAGGATCACTAATTTATTAAAGCTTCCTTCTCACTGATATCTGCAACTGAGACCATTCCATACTTATTTCTGTGATAGAACGGGAGGGACGTGTTGCGGTACACTTGTTTTGAGTTTAACGTAGGTCAGCATAGGGCTGAATCTCGGCTAAACTCGCATGGACTTTTCTGGACAACTTCTTCTGTAAGTGCTGATAAATCACCCGGCAATGTGTGAAAAGTTGAAGGTATAAAGTGCGAAAACGCCAAAGAGAGCCAACCCAAAACGAAAACAGACATTTGATGAGATATCGATCGCTCTTTGGGCATTCAATTTCAAACCTGTCACGTGAGTTGCATTTTCTTTGCACCAGAATAACATAATTCGGGGCGTCATTAATGATGATTGTTGGGGAGGATGGAACAAACCTAAATCTGTGGGGTTGGTATTTAGCATAAGAAATCCACTCACTGCCCATGCGAACTGATACGTTGGATATTTCTGGAACATGCAGCAGTACAACATGGTTGTCTGGGCTGTGAAATCGTTTGAAATAATCTGAAACAAATAAACAAGCTGGCGATATTCTTTTCATCAATACAATATTGCTACGTGATAACTTAGTGTATAATTTTTATACTATACTGTACAGTAAGAGTTCGAAGACCAACTCCTGAGGTGGATTACTACGTTTGTATTGCGAACTTTATTTGCATTCTTTCAACACGTTTTAGGGGCACATGAAAAGTCTTTCAAAATCTTCGAAACCGCCACTCCAATTGCTTCGAAGTTGCATAGGGACACATCTGAGACTCCGTATACCTGAATTTGCTCACCAGATGGTGCTGCGTTCTTGTCTCTCTCTCTCTCTCTCTCTCTCTCTCTCTCTCTCTCTCTCTCTCTCTCTCTCTCTCTCTCTCTCTCTCTCTCTCTCTCTCTCTCTCTCTCTCTCTCTCTCTCTCTCTCTCTCTCTCTCTCTCTCTCTCTCTCTCTCTTTATACTATATTTTCGGGGGGGGGTATGCAATTTTCGACCTGAATCTACAAACGACACTAAGATTTTTCTGAAACTCGATGCAAATGTAGCTTGTGAAACAGTCAAACTAAAGTGCTCACATGTAGCTAATTCTAGTGCTGACAACTGTTATTGTAAGTCTGATTCATTTATGACTCACTGTTGCATGCAGCATGTACTGATGACAAAATGGTCACCAGATGGTAGCATAAAAGTGTCATATCTGACGTGGGTGTAAACAAATCCAGGTGATGTTTATAAACATGTAATTGACTGTTGATGGCAGATCATGACCTGATGTATGTCTGATCTAGCAAAAATATGGACACGTCTGCTATTGTTGCTCCTAATTTGCATTACTTCGACCTCACTTATGGGGCCACACACTGCTCAGAGATTCCAGCTGAAGTGGCTGATGAGTGCTTAGCTTAGCTCTGGACAAAAATTCATGATGACAAACCTAAACGTTAAGTCTGAATGGCACATCAACACATAGTATTTTTGAAGATAGACATTCAACATTTAAATTTTCCAAGTCTCCCAAATAGGCATAAATTCAAATACTACATTTTTTTGTGCGTGGTTTATGGATGTGCCTACAACACAAACTAATGAGTTGTTAGAATGACACCTCAACTATAATAAGGTTGAAGATATTCAACATTTAAACTTTTCAAATGCCCCTGATTAACATAAATTTGAAAACAAAAACAAAACAACTTTGTGGTTCATTGGATGCACTTCCAGCTCAAAACTATGTATAAAAAAAATAATGGCACCTCTACCTCTATAATAGTTTTGAGGATATTCAACGCCTTTTTTTTCGAATGGCCCTAAACACTTCAGAAAAAGCCAAACTTCATTTATGGAAGTATAATCATGACAAGTTTGAAGTTTCTATGCACAAGAGTCTTCAAATGAAATGTCGGACAAATTTGCTCAGAGAAAGAAAGAAAACAAGAAAAGGATTTGCTTCAAAGCAAATCTCTGTGTGCCTCCAAATCCTGCACAAATTAAATCCTACATCTTTTGTTTCTGGTTCCTCAGATGTGCCTTCAGCACAAACATATGAAACAAATCGGGGATGGTACCTTTGCTTACAATAGATTTGAAGATATTCAATATTAAAACTTTACAAGTGGCCATGAGT